>JAOXYM010000019.1:17084884-17119785 GCA_028567055.1 Leptatherina wallacei
TTTAACTGGGGGTGAAAAAAAAACTACTTCCTGGTGTGTTAATCCAGACAGGATGTATCTTTGAGAGCTAACAATAAATCCCCACTTTGAGAAGTATACAAGCTCTTAAGAGTTTGTATTCTGTTTATTAGACTAAGGGTTTTTTTTTAAATAATTTTTTTAATTTATTAAGCTATTTATTTTTCAATTGCATGTGTTGAAATCTTGTTGGCCAAACTTGCTTTGGACTGGAATAAACAGTTATGTTTAACAATGACACTTATGCAATGAAGCACAGTTGATGGAGGGGAACCAAGAAAAAGAAAAAGGTTTAACGATGACAAGAAATTCATACCCAGGGTGTACTGGCATAAATCAAAGGCTGCACAACAGCTGTAAACGGCAGCAGAAAATTGCAAAAGTTGCTATTTGACTGATTTCAGTGAAAACTGTGTACAAGAATAAATTGAATCCTCCAATGATTGACTACCACCTATACTTTGAAACTTGTAACTTTTTGTTTTTTTCTAGTTAGACATTACCAATTGCGAGGAAAGCTCAAAATATGCCGTTAGGAAAACTTACAAATCAAATCTTCAGGTCAAGTTACCAGGGACAGGTAATTTCTGACAATTTTCCACAATATCTTATGTAAAAACTGTTTAACTTGTCTTCTGACTCTGCCACTCTATGAAAGTTTACTTAATACTTCAATGTCGATAGTAATGGAACTATTGATACTGTAACTACTTCCACCCTTACAACAGAAATAATCTTTCAATGAATCAGAGCAGAAACTTTATCCAGTTTACTGCTAAAGCATTTACTTAAGTTATTGCACTGTTTCTAAAGGAATTAAAAAAGGCATATTTTATTGCTAATAAATATTGGAAAATATAAATATTGTCTGATGTTAATGTGCTAAGAATGAATATGTGTAAACATCGGTATTACTATTAATATCACCAGATTTGTATGTTTCTTTCCATGTACAGTGTGTCATCTAACTGCAGTTACTGCAACAGATAAAGTCATACTCATCTGTCTCAGACTGTAATCTATATCATATCCTGTTCATACCGACCCCTTTAACCACTGACACATCACTGCCTGTGGCCTCTTGCTCTTTAAAAAGCGATCGCAGGACCTTCACTGTCTCATGACATCACTGAATCTCAGAATTAATGGCAAAGAAAGCAAATGCACTTATGGCATAAAGTTTTATTCAGACAATTGTCTAATTTCCTGAAGCGTTTCATATCTGCACTTTCAATCAGTGTGCTCATCAGCAGGAGCAGACTCACTGCCTGTCAAAAACCACATAATAAAGCCTCGCTATACAGAGTCAGCGGCATGCATGATGGCTCCAGTTGGTCACCAAGATGTTTCTCAAACACTTCTCCCTTGCTTTCAATTTCTCTGAAATCATGTCCTAATGATGACCCTAGGCCCACTTTTAATCACTATTTGCATTGCCCTTTTAACAATTATTCCACTCCCCCGCACAATTTTAACTGTAGCAGCATGAGATCCTGTGATTAACTCCCTTATAAACACAATCATTTGGGGCCATGTCAGTTTTCTCTTCAAGAAATGACACACTCAAAGGAAATAATGAAGAACTTTGAAGTGTGTTTTCATGAGTTTTACTCACACGTTTGCCATATCATGCAAAGCAAGTTTATTTCTACAGCATCGGTTCCCAAGTTTGATGGAAGTGAAGTCGAGGCTTCACATACAGGCCATTTTTAAAAACGTCACTCACGTCCACTCTTGTGAGGCTGCGTGAACTGTGGTCAAAGAGAAAGCAAAGCAAACACAATCCAGAAACAACACCGCTTGACAAGTAGATGCATACGTTTTCTGACAGAATTACACTAACAATTCAGTGTCATAGGAAAATATACTCTCATAAATGGCTTGTCCTGGTTCATGAAGTTCCTATACGGGGGGCAACATATCAGATGTTTTTATCAGTCAGTTCTGATGGCATGAAAATGGCAAAGCATCAAATGTGATCTTGATCAGCCGCTGAAAAGGAACAGATGACTATTTGACCTTTGCCCTTTTAAAACTGAATTAAAAATTTTGCATAAACTATCAGTATGAGCTTGATGATGTAAAGCTTCTTTGCTCATATCCAAGAAATGGGTTTCTAGTGCCGCAGAGCCACATTCGTGTTTGAGTAATCTACATGTGAATAATAAAGTAGCCTTCAAGGTTTATGTATTTTCCCTTCATGGGCGATGTTATTAATAGCCTCATCTTTCTTTCCGCCTTAAATACGGAATGAAATATTTTGACAAGTCTATAGCAAAGGGAGAGGGGCCTGGGCCAAATAAACATTTGTTTTAATCAATCATTTGATAGTAAAATGAAGGTAGCTTTACAGCCTTCCGGCCTGTCTCCGTAGCTCTGATATCACCATGAGTCAAAGAGTTGCTGCTGTAAGTCACATCTGTATCTATTTAGGGAAAATCTTTACACACTTAAATTATTTTTGAGCAATGAAGGATGAATCTCTTGTGTTTTCTTTGACCTTGTGAACAAACAACAAAAAAGTGGAGCAATCGATCGCTACCCTCTGAAGATATGGCAATATTGTATTTTGGAATGAACAGTGGGGGGAAAAAAAGAAAGTAGGAGTCAATCCAGACGAACAGCTGTATTGAGATAAACCGTCACCCCATATGCTGAGGGAAAACAATCTCTGCACATTATGGAGACTGAAGATGAAAAAAAAAATCGCTTAATCAACTAACATTGATATTACTTCTGGCAATTAGGAGCATGCTGGTAATGATATGAGTTTTCAGCTGTAAATAATTATGCTGCCTGCAGGCCATGCTTTAATTCTCGGCTGTATCTATAAACAATAATCAAACCAACAGCAGCAGGCTAAAAGTTGCAGATTTGTGGTTTGCAGAGCAGCGGTTGAGGAGCAGCTTATTGGAGCCCTGTGGTGATGCCAGTAGTCAGGGTCACCTTCAGGTGCTCTCTCATCTGCACACCAGCACGGTTCTATTGATCAGCACTGGATGTGTCAACACAACACACACATGCATGCAGGTGCACACAAAGGACACACATATCAAAGCTCTTGGAAGGTGCTCGATAAACTTTCTCACAAATTCAAAGAATCAGGCCACACATCAAACAAGTTTCACAGTTTTAAGAGGGTGGATTGGATAAAACCCCAAAAACTTGGGTTTCACTTCTTTGTTTTGTCAAGTAATGATTCAGATTTTTTTTCAGAATCAAATACTATAACCAAATGTATTCCACCGAATAAAAGTAAAAATAAATATAATTCAAATTAAACTATATCACTTGTAAAAGTTGGAAAACTATTAAAAAAAGGTTTGACTTTATCTTTATGCAGATGCACAGCCTCACAAAAAGAGTACATGCATAACTGAAAAATAATGATAAACAAATCTTCTGATAATGAAATGCTTCTGTTTGCAAATTTTATTTTATTGAACCAAAAAAACAAGAAAAGAAAAGAAAAAATAATTAATTAAGCCATATTGAGTATTTACTGTGCCAGAGAGAGGGAAAAACTATTTAACCTAATCTTTATGTAACTGTACAGCCTTACAACAACTGCATGCTTTACACTTCTATCCACATCTGTTATCACATACATTTTCTTTGTTTTAAAAAGAGCGAAAAAGGTGGGGGAAAAAACAAAAATCTCGACAGCTAACTTTAAGTCAGCGTCAAACAGCAAGTGCCAACCCGCTGATGTGTAAAGACTAAGATGAAGTGCATAATTAAAGAAACATATGAAAGCCAGTGCTGTGCCTGAGATTAATTAGGTGTGTGTCAATACCCTCATCAATATCCGATTAACTAATGACACATGGCCCAATGAAGGCTATTGATCTTCTCCAAGTATGCAGCGTTAATAGGTTGAAGGCAGCTCTCAATCGGATAGCTGAAAAAAAAACTGTGAGGAGACATTCACAGCATGCAGGAAGTGGGCCCTAAACACAGCAATATGTCCCCCTAATCATGCATTTCCAAATCACATCCATGTTGTGTGGACTCATGGGACTCCATCGCTGCTGTGACCACAACTGAACTCGCTCGAATTCCCATCTTTTCTTAGTGATAATTAAAAATGACCCCAAAGGATCCCTCTCCCCAAAATGAAAAAAAAAGGACTCAATCTAGATTAATGGTGGTAGAATAGCCAACATCATAAGTTAGCCCCTTTATGATAATGATTGTAATGATAATAATGAACACTTGGATGAGGGATGAACAATCCCCTGTCCTGGAGTTGAATCCCTATACAGGTTAATTAGGTAAGATAACATCATTAGCCACTCTCATGCCTGCACTGAGAATTAATTGGATAAGATGGAGATTTAGGTCTGTTTAATCGCATAAACGATCAGCGACAGCTTAGCCAGAAGACGAGAGGTCTAAATCGGTGGGCATCTTATTTGGATTACATTTAACCAGCTTAATGAGCAAAAAAACTATCCCTGTGGTTTGGAATATAGGTGCTGCAGAGGCCTTTGTGGATTAAAATGTGCATTAATGATGTATTGTTGTGCCTTGTTAAATCCTGATTGTTTTCAGATAATCAAAAAGAGATTGCAACACAGGTCACTTAAATGAAGGGAAAGCACACAATCATAAAACTGAGATAAAACAACATGTTAGTTTCCACAGTAAGAAAACAAATGAGGGCTATTCATTGCTGATACATATGAGCAATCTCTCTTCCTCAGTTGAAAAGGCCACCAATGGCATGATGGCTTTGTAGTCATAAATAAAGCAAAGTCTGACTGTTTGTTCTAAGGGAAGCATTAGCTCATGATCTGTTTTAAGGGGACATTAGTGTTGATACGCCTTATGCCAAACAGGAATCGGGCAATCCGCTGGGCATTCTTCACCTATTCTTCACAGCAGCTGTAAAGCTTGCTTGGCTGTCTTTGGCTGAGAAATACGTTTGTCTGCAGTTCCCTCTTAATAATGCATGGGGGTACTTTTGTGCGAATTGTCATATACTACATAATGGATGTTAACAAAGCAGAGTGAGTGTTTCAGCTTCAGTTTGGGGAAGTTCATTATAATCGAGACTGAGAGATGACAAAGCAGTTGGTTTTGCTTGTAATATGTGTGTTCTGGTGAAACAGTAAGTTAACATCTCTTTGAAGAAGCGCTGTGCCACACTCCCCATTAATAATTCACCATTGCTGAATAGTTGATAACACAAACAGTAATGCCATCTGGTAAATGAAACTATCACACAGATGAAACTTTATCTCTGTAACCAAACGGTCACTTTTTCGGTCATGGCTTCTTACAAACAAATCCTTCCCCAAAATGTGAACTCAAAATACATTTCATACCACTATCATTCATTTTATAACATGCATTTGTATTATTCAGGACTTTCTCATGTACTTTTGTTTCAGTCAGTGAGAGTGAACACTGAGGAGGTCATCTGACACCATGTGTGCTGTGTGTTGTTAGGAAAAACGTCATTATCACCTTGACGACTGAGGAGTAGCTGGCCGCGAAGAGGGAGAAATTAGGCTTCATAAGGTAACATTCATTTTAATCCTAAGCAGTAACAATATGTATATAGTAACCAATGCTGTGTGCTAGTTATTGCAATGCATCAGGTTTATAATCCTGAAGCATCAGAGTGCAAACTTTGGTGAAATGCAGTCTTAGAAGGGAACGATCTGGCTTGTAAGTTACCTGAGCAAGAGCAATTTGACAAACTTGAGGCAAATATTTCAAAAGCAATGGAGCAGATTTGGTTGGGATCATGTAATTACACAACACTTTTGCTCATCTTACTCTGCACGGCTGAAATATGTACAGAAAGTACATTTAGAGGAAATACATTATGCAAAATGTGTCGACTGTCAAGCCAAGAGGAAATACTCTTCTTGTACCTTTATGGTCAGCTGTTTGAACTCTTTTTCTTCAGGGAGACTGTCTGTTGTCAAACAATAAGAAAAAGCCTCTGTCCACAAGCCTGTAAAATATTCTCTGGTGTACGATGCCCTGTCCCTCTGTGACTATTGAATTACATCCCTGATCCATGTTCACTGCAAAAAAAAAGAATGTCAGGCAAGGATTTCAGGTCATACTATGCCATGGAAAAAAGGGGAAGTGGCTTGCACAGTGCAACACAGATCACTGTCATTCTGGATTAAAGGTTGATTGAGCTTAGCCCACTGGATGACAGAGGAGTTGGTCAATCTCAGGGCAAAAGAAGGACATGGAAAAAAGATTATGCAGTGATATTTTTTCCCCTCATATTTGCTTTCTGTTTTTGTTTCTTTGTTTTATAGCCAATATAGCCAGTTTTTGCCTATCCACTGTCATTATTAATAGAATTCTACAATAATAAGAATTACAATTAAGTGACTCCAGTGTTGTCTTCTTAAACTCTGACCAGAGCATCTTCTGCCAGGCATGTTACTGCGATGAAGCAGGATATACTGTAGGGTTTTGCGGTGCATGGGTTAAAAACAAAAGAACATTTGTTGGAAACCCTGTACAGATCATTTAGCCACAGTACATGCTGCCTGCTGCCAGCAGCATGTGTTTGCATGCATGTATTGTTCAATAAACACATCAGATAATTCAGCAAAGAAGTGAACTCAGACATGTTTGTCTCTATCAGTTGATACTCCAATTTAGCAAGTGTATTGTTGTCTAAAGGACTTTAGGGGTTTGCTGCATGGTATTATATTCACATATGGCTTTTGACAGAAAGCGTGAACCTCAAGCAGAAAAGTAAATCAGTCGTTTATGCGGTTAACACCAGTGCTGGCAGTCCTCATTGTTTAGAGAGTCGGTATTTGGCAGGAGGTAAGCAGCTTTAACAACTAATGGACTTCTTTTTCTCACAGCATCACGATTTTACAACCCGTGCAAAAACATTCAAACACACGCAAATGCACACATGCACACACTCCTCTTTAAATAAACCAGAAAAATAGTTAAGCAAATTAAAAACAGGAATTTTAGGATGTCTGATTCAATAAAATACACATGTTAAAGGAAATGCTATAAAGTACTTCTTCTGGTGATAAGTACCACTGGAGACAAATAGACAGCTGGAAATATAGCTAAGGAGTTTTTCTTTCCACTGTTGTTTACATAATCAAGTTGTTTTTTTTCTTTCTTTTCAGGCCGTGATAAGGTGCATGGATATCCTGTGGTCTTTGCTTAGTTAATGTGAACGGACCGCACACCGGCTCCGCTTTCACTGAGTTATTACGTCGAGTGTAATTTGAAACAATTACAAAAACACTGGCCCACTTGTTACAACACTCATTTTCCCTCACATATACAAACCACAGATTCAATAGCTTTACATGTTTTTCAATCACACCCAGTGGAGCAGTGTTCAGTGTGAAAAAGTATAGTATTTCATCCCAGCTCGCATGGTATGGGATAATCTTTCACATTTTGCCCGGGGTTTGTTTTGCTATTTCAGCAGAAACTTGTGCGAGCCATGTGAATTACCATAGGAAAAGATGATAAAAATACCAAATAATATTGTATCAGATGTAAATTAATAAACTATTTGAATAATCAGGGCAAATAATTTGTTATATGTGATAATAGACGGTGCTTATTGTCCTTTATTCTCCGAGATGCATTGCAGAGATAATAGTTTTAAACACACAAGCAGAGAGAGAAACTATAACACTGCTTGGAATGAAGGATTTTCTGCAGCACACTAAGCTATTAAAACAGCTTACTGCCTGCAAACTTTGAAAGAAAAAAAAAAGGACATTTTGAAGTTTTAGATCATGCCAATCATCCTCCTCATGTATAGGTTAGAATCCTCTCAGTCTTGATTTGTATGATTTGTTTTGACACTTCTTTTTCGTACATTTTATTTCGCAGGCGTTGCTGTTGCTCATAGTTCGAGGTCAGCCAGTGATGATCTTTTGCAGCGTGTGGAGATGGACACCTTTGGCAGCGTGAGTGCAGTTTCACTTCTCCTCCTCATAACAGTGCAGCTAAAAACAAGGAGGTCAGACCTTGTACCTCCATCTCTGCCTTTCTCTGAAGGTGCTGGTGCAGCCTGACCATTGACATTTAGCATTCCTCTGTGCCGCCTCTGGGTTCTCAATAGGGGATTGAGGGGTGCAGAGGCCAGCGCCTGGTTCTCAAGGGTAAAAACAAAAAGGCTCTTGAAAATCCCAATGAGTTCCCATGATCCTAGGAAAGACCTTTATCCGACCTGTGCTAGATTTCCATTCCATGTATTAGAGCACACAGAAAGTACATATTTGGCCCATTTAGTTTGTCTCTTGCTCTGGATTTCGGACAGTGAATTGTAATGTTAAAAGGCTTGGCACGGCTGTTTGGCAACAATAAGAATTTGCAGACGCTTGGGTCTTTGTGTTTTTTGTGACTATTGAGCTTTCATGGCCTTCACTGACATTTCTAAGTCAGTGCAAAAGCTTGTAGTGACATTTTATGGTGGAAAGTTTTCAAAGTCATTTTCCAAGGTTTTTCCAGTAACATACATAATCTGTTAGCATCAAAGGAGCACACATGCATAAATAATTTACTAATTCACTTTAAGGGGGCCAGCGTAGATTAATTAAGCTTGAATACTAATTATGTTTTCTGTCTACACCAACTGACGCGGTTGTTGTTTAGAAGAAACTGTTTGGAAGGCCACAATTACCGTGCACATATAAGGCTGCTCTATAAATTACGATGCTTTCACATTTTAAGGGTAGAGCTGGCTTTGTACGCCTTTGAAACAAAATGCTAACCTTATCTTTAGTCATTTAAATCAACATGCTTTGTAGATGTTTTCATTATTCTTATGACATTTAATTGATATAGCCATTTTTTATTATGTTGAAAGATAAAAAGAAACTTCCTAAACATGAAAACATAATAAGCTTTTATGTTTTCATTGATTTGGCAAGGCATTCGCTCTCATCTTTTTCATGTCTTCTTGTTACTTTATGGATATAAATATATGTGTGAATGTAAGCATTTATTATGCTCTCACTTATATATTTATTTTAATGCAAGAAGATTTATCTATCGCATTCAAATTGCTCAGGTTAAAAGGGTTTTCAAACACAAGTTGGAACAGAAGGGAGAGAAAATACTTGTATAGAATCTCTTTGTAAAGCTTGCAACACTCTCGTCACTTCCAGAAACACTCTTGCCCCCTGACTCCTCTGACTTCTTTGCTTGGTGCAAAGGGTTTGTTGTCTGGAAATGGTGGCTTAAAGTGCCTTGGTAAGGACGAGATTTTGCTGTCTGCTCTCCCCTGGCAAGCAGCGCACACAAGCAGGGACTGAGGAAGACAGCTCAAAGCTGGGGCCTTGTTTACAGCTGTGTGGGGAAGAAAACAGGCAGACGTAAATGAGGGTTGACGGTTTCATGAAGCACAATTGGTTGATGGCAGATTCAATGTGACTGGGCTGAACTGGGCGATGATCCGTACAGTATGCAAAATTCACTTTCTAGCTGGTCTGTGCCCACCAGCCCCTAGCAGCAAGCGGTCTTCCCCAAGCCCTTCTAGCTATGCCTTTGAATGCAACAAGAACTGAACAAGGCATTGTTGTGCTCTATTCCTTTTGACAACAATCAAATATCAAAAAAAAGAAAGAAAAGGAAAATAAGTCTTGGATTTCTTTTGTCACCATTTGTAAATGATTATGTTCTCATGTTGACTGCAGAGTAAGCATTTTGTATGCTTCACAGTGAAATGAGTGAGTGGATTTAAGAGTGGATGGCATGGGAACGAACTCAGGGCTGCAAAGCATGCATGCCTTTAAATAAATGTAATAATAATTAGATTTTCTTGGCATATGTTCATGAACCAGCACCTTCTCACATGCATTTTATGGGAGTATTACTTCTAACGCAGCTCTTGTGCGTTAAACAGTTATTTCTGCCTCTGAACATCCAGTTTACTTCATGAACCTCTATGACACTTATTTCCTCAGGATTAAAATGCTGCTATCGTTTTAGAAGTGCAACATCTGCATGCTCCATCCGGTCATGGCACATCAAACAGCAGTCACTGTACGGACCGAGGATGCTGTCAGTGTCGTTGGGGTCTAGAGAGCAAAAATGAGAACCATGCATTTCTTTTAGCTCCCAAGACAGAGAGGCTTACATGGTGTGTGGATTAGATTTCTAGTGACAGTAACCGGGAGCATAAGGCCTGAGGTGCATGTACTGTACCGCTTCTGTATTCCTTCCGTTTGAGTATTTGCTATGGTTTAAATTTTGCTGACACAAATGCATTCAGATTAATCAGATGAGTTATTGGCATTTGCAGGACATGGAGCTCATTCAGTTTCAAATTGTACTACTATAAAGGGTGTTTTGGAGTTGAGAGCATAGCTAAACTAAAGTGAGACAATTTCCCAAAAAAAAGGAATAAACATAATAAACATATAAAGAGCTGGAGAAGAATATCATGTTATGCTCAAAGTATTATTAGTGATGTTACACTCCAATGGTTATATTGTCTGCATTTGTTAAGGGGGGGGGGCTGTATGTGATGGATCAGAACATTTTCCAGATAATTATGTGCAGCAATTTTTTTTTTTTTTTGGGGGGGGGGGGGGGGGGGGGGCACTTATTTAGCTGGCGATTAAACCTAAAAGGGATTTATTCTTGGGATTTTTACACATCTTCCCCAAAGTGAAGTGTGTTAAGGACAAAAACACTGGGTTATGGAATTAAATAATAACACTTAAGAGGGACATTAGTTTGAATTTAGTCACGTGTGTTTTCAGATCCAGCCGTAAAATTCCAGTGCAACGACTGTGTCACGTAGATTAGTTGAATAACTGTGTTAGCTTACAACACTATACTGTTTAAGTAAGCTGGTATAATACGAAGCAAATAGTCCGTTTTTCAATTAGCAAATTTGCCTTATTTATTTTCCCATAATTGCTACATCAAGTATTTTCTTTATATGCATGAGCACCCAAAGAATAAGTTGTGCAAAGTTGTGTTCATCAGGAAAAGAAAAGGAAAGAAAGAGACAGTGATGCATTCACTGCCAAAGCCAAATTTGTCTCTCATCTTTGGTACAACACAGTATGTACAAGTCGCAGAAAATGATTGGTACCCAGTTGAAATAGAAAATGGTTTTTAAATAAGTTACAATTAGATAAGCATTAATCTCAGTGGTATAAATGAATGTCTTGCTGTAGGGCTTGTTGAATGTAAAAACAGATTTACAAAAACTCCTCTTACCAGATTGGTCTGGAAGTAGTCTTCTGCTATTTTAATTGCTCTGTCATTTAGAGCTGAAATAAGCCCCCCCTACCCACCCCACCAAACATTCTGCCCCTTGATTTCGCCTTTGAAATTAAATATTGTATACAAATACATGCTGTTCATGGGCATGAGCGCAGTTCATCACTGAAATCTGCATAAAATGATCCTCTAAAAAGCTCCATACGCTCTGAGCAGCGGCGCTCTTTCAAACGGTGCATTGTTATGTAAACATATCAATAACAAAAAACAACTACTTATGCCTTTTACCCAGCTTTTACCTCCGCTTTTCTATTGTTCTGCTTGAACGCAGAAATGAGAGAAATGTGGGAGTGCAGCTTGTTCCACATATTCTTGATTTCAAAGAAACCCATACTTGCTCTCTTACATCCCTTCTTCCTTTTCTTTCTGTTTCATCTTAGTGAAGACCACCTACAACACTAGCCAAAATACTGTTCACTTAGCATGTTTACATAGCTTTTTGTAGATGTTCTGCATTGAATTTATTTTGTATTTGTGTACATCTTCAGGGACAGATGCTACACTGAAATTCCCAAAGCTTTACTAAGAATATGAGACCCAACATGGTGGGTTCAAAGCAATCCTCACTTCTCCTCCAAGACTTTTGAGGTTAAGTTCACATGAATGGAAGTAATAAGAAGTGTGCCTGCATTTCCAAACACATTTGCACACCAAATCTGTGTACTCGTGTGTAGCTTGTGTAAAAAAAAAAGAAAACATGCAATTTTCCAGGAGATACTGTTGTTCCCTATTCATTTAAAAAAAAAAAAAAAACATACAGAGGAAGTATTTTAATGTGACCTTCATTACACATTCATGTCAACTTTTCTTATCTATTTATGATTAAATTCTTTTCCACTCCTGTTGTTCAATTAGTGCTTGACCCCTTTAGCGGCGATGTAAATTAAATGACATTTCAGTGTCGTCCCATATTTAAAATACTGCGTTAGTTGCGGATCATAAATGATGATCTTCATTCTGCAGCTAATTTATTCATTTAACAATTTCCCTCCAGAAGTTACAGCAGAAGGCTCTGCAGCAACCTAAGCAGAAGAAATCCAAGTCGGCTGAATTTCTGATGGGTGAGTCCTGCTTGATGAGTTATTGCTCATAATTTGTGTAAGGATTAATTAACTAATTACAGACAAATGGCTTTGGGCTAAATTTTGCTCTTGCTTGTCAGGGCGCAATTTGTAATTATTTTAATCATTTCTTCTTCTCTCTTTTTTTTCCTCCTCCTCCTGCAAGATTCTGATTTAATTTTAACCTAATTGTGTTTTAGTATCATTCAAGGAGGATGCGCTTGAACATTTAGTGGCACAGAAATCACCAATAGAATTCTGTTGTTCATAAAAGAAATTTTTGTTTCTTATTTTTTATGAGTCATTTTGACCTAGCTGTTGTATTAGCCTACATGCCACTTTTTTCCCTTTTTTTCCACCATTTTTGTTTCTGCTTATTTTATCAGGGAGAGAAGAGAGAGCAACTATAGTGGGCATTGAAAATCCAGCTTTCGATGGAGGAGGAAGCACTGAGCTTTCCGTTCCTCCGAGTTGGCTGGGGAGAAAAATGCGAGGTGACAGGCCAGATAGCACCCTTGCAGCTCACGGGAAAAAAATGGAGCTGCAAGCCCCTGCCAAAGAAAGAGGTGAAGCTTCATTCTTCATTAGCCTCAAATCTGTTGACAGTAGATGTGTTCCTGATCTAACCTTTCTCTCGCTTCCTCTTTCTTTCTCTCATGCTTTCTCTCCATTTGGGGGGCCCTTGGTCCTGGCATTCCAAAGCAAGCATGTCCAAACAGGCAACCCTCGTATAACTTCTTCCTCTGCTGGAGAACGCTACAGTAGTGGGTGTTCTATCTCTATCTAGAAGTACCTTCGACACAATCAGCCTTGACTCCCACTCTCGGCTACATGCCTTGTGGTGGGCTGGAGTCATAGGAGAGTGCATTTGCATATGCTACTATGCTACCAAGCCGATCCGCTGTCTGTGTGGTGTACTCACAACACCCCCGAAACACGGCTTAAGGCCAATCAGGCATACAAATATGCCCCCTTATAATTCAGTATGTCAGGGAGAACTCTTGAGGAATGGGATGGTGAATTAGGATGTGTTCGAGGTTGTGAGTGTGCCAGTTTTCTCAGGGATGAGTCACATTTTAGATTCTTGATTTAATGCAGTTTATTTATCTTCTTTTTTTTTTCTCTGAATGGTTATTATTTATTATCACTGTTGTCATCATGTTTTTATACACAAGAGAAATTGCATTATGTGAGAGGTAATGATCATTTTCAAATTGCTTTTTTCCTTTTTGTGTTTAACAATCATTTTATGTATTTTGGTGGGAGTTAAACACACTTACTGTCCTGTGCAACTGCATATAGAGTGTAAGGTTGGTAAAAATGAAAGTGAATGACATTTTCTCTTTATCATAACTAAGATTCAAGAGTGAGATGTTCTCCTTTTTTTTAAAGATTTGTTTTACTTTCCCACCACTAACTGGGAGTATTACAGGGGTGGTTTGAGGGGATCCTGCTGATTTTTACCCAGGCTGCCAACAACTGAAGCACTTTGTGTGCGTGTGTTTTTTTCTTAATTCACAGTAAACTGGATTATTTCTTTTTTTTCTTTTTGGAGTATTTTAGATTCTTCCATTAAACAAATTGTTACTTCCCACATCATGACTTCATCTCCAAGTTTGCTTTTAAAAAAAGAATGAATGAATAAATTATGTGATCATTAAATTTGTTGGTAAAGGGTGAAAATTGCACATATTAAAATTATTTAAGTTCACAAATAACTTTTGCAGCATAGAGTAAGTGTTAGGGTATTTTGCCTTTTAACTGAAGGCCCCCCCCACCTTTTTTTTTTCTTGTAAAGAGCATATAGGTTTAAATGACATCACTTATTCCCCTTTAAACTAATTTAAACTCCCATATATAAAATAGCATAGAAAAGAAGATGATGGCAGCTTCTTCCCTCACTTTAAATGATGGCTCTCTACATGCTGTTATACCCATATACTCATATATAGAAGAAACAGCCTATATCAAAAACACAATTAATGAAAAACCTGTCCTCAACTGAAAGATAAAAAGAAAGAATGTCATTTTTGCTTTGTTCAATTATCTTAAGAGGGCATCGATAATAACGATTGCATGTCTGAAGTGAATAAAAGCAGTATTCAATTAGTTTTAAATAAACAAATAAACAGAATAAGTACTATTTGATTAAAGAAAGTTTATCATTAGGTAGTGTAAATAGGCATATAAGTTCAATTACTCCTTAGCCTGCTGTGTTGAAAGATCCAAAAGCAAATTTTTTCACATCTATGTTCCACTTTGCTCTTTACTAGAATCTTTCATTATCTCTGAGTCTCTGTTCACTGTATCTCCAGCTTGCAAGAAATGCTAGTTACTGATATTGTGCATGTAAGAATAGATAATTGAAATTTTCATTAGAGGGATGAATTGGAGGGCAGCCAGACTATTTAGGTAAATCACAGCTATGACTCAAAAGGCGATTCACGAAGCTACTACCATTATGCAAATTTGTATTTGAAAAAAGGGTTTCATAACCTCAGAGCTATTTTGCGGAGAAATTGTTCAAACTCACTGCTAACAGTGTAGAGGGATTTAACATGTGAATTTCACAGTCAATTTATGGTGCCATTGAAGAGTCACACGGCCGCTCCTCAGTTAATAAGTATTTCAGTCTGAGTGTTTCACTAAGAATATGGACAGGACGTGAAAACCTCATGCAGACATTTCATATGAGCACCAAGAAATCCCAGTAAAGTTTCTTTTTTTTTTGGGGGGGGGGGATCAGTGGTGCTCTCGTACAAACACACGCACTCAAATTTTTTTATGGATCCGAACACCAATGCCCTCAGACTTCTATAACAGAAGTCCTTGTATGGAATATGTAACATCATTTAAAACATCATACACTTTTTTTCTTGCCCCACAACCTGAGAAATACAAGTAAAGCAATTTAGACTGAAGTGAAATATTCAAAGCTTGTAATGAGAAAGATTTGGGGTTAAGAAAGCTGCTTGGTGGGGTGTACTCGTAACAGAAAGAGCCCTGGAGCCATTCGATTCCCCCATAAACTCTGTGGAGCAGACTTGATACCCATAGGTCAGTGATTGCTAATAAGAAGTCAATGAGACATGGGCTCAGGTTATTTTCCTTTGGATCTGCTCCTCCAAACTTGCCTGCTCCTTTAGGCCGCTGACCTTAGAGTATTTAGAAGGTATTGTCTTTGAAATTTCAGGTACTTTTGGGCTTGTAGACTTTCTCATTAGTTCCTTTTGAACACGGCAAACATATGGCAGTCGTATTTAAGAGATTGCCTGCCGTGACCTTTTGCGGCATGCTAATTAGGCCCCAGAGCACCGCAGGCCGTAGAGAGGTGCTCTGAGAAGCCCAGCAGTCTCTTTCCCACTTCTCTCTCTCTCTCTTTGCCTCTGAACTTCTGTCTCATCTTGGCTCTGCCTTATCTGGTAGCAGCCGCTGACACTGCCCTTCGACAGTGTGGGTTTCAAAATTAACATTTTGCTTCATGTGCTTCTAATAACCACTAACCTGAACCTGTTCAACTCCCTCCCTCCCTTCCCATGCATACCCCCCACCACCACCAACTCCCATCCCCTCTTTCTCTCATTCACTCTCCTTTCACACTTTCCACAGGAAATGAACGTGCCCAAAATTACTTTGACCCATCATCGGCAGAGCAGACAGACCCAAGGCATCGCAGCACGGCTGGGGTCAGCACTGAAGATGAGCTGGAATTAAGTATGCCTTTCTCTGTCATAATGGTTCTCTTCGGTTCATTAAAGAGGGGTGAAAGAGATCACTGGTAGCTGGCTGCCATTTGCGATGGCGAGATCGTCTATGTAAATACACCAAGCGATGGCATTATTAGATCAGCTACCCAACTCGTTGTCATTGACGAAGGTCACGTATCATTGGTCAGTTTTCATTCCGCTGTAGAGTGTTCTCTCCCCTGTCAAATGACACATGCAGAGCCATATCAATAGTTTGCAGCCCCCCTCCTAAAGTAGGCCTATTAAAAGTGAGCTCTTGGGAGCCAAGTAATATGCATGTTATAATGAAACCTGGCTATTAATGGAGAAGCCATTTCACCTGTATCTTTTGGATATCACTGCCGTGTAATATCAAAGGATTCACCAAATCAAATCTCATCACATGATGACAGGCCAGCTAACAGGCATGTTAAAGCTCCTATTTCATTACCCCTCTCCATGCGCTTCATTTTCGCCCTTCTCCAACCACGGTAATATCCAAGGTTTGCATGTTAAGATGTGGTTTAGATTGACTTGTCTGATAAGCAGAAAGTAATTTTGAAATCCACAAATGCATGCAATTTTCCAGCCCACTTGAAGGTATATTCATTTTATAATTGTTTTGGTTTCTAGCAATACTGAATGCAGATGAAAACAAGCTGTATCAAAGGATGGCTGCGCTGCTGGATGATGACGATACTTTAATAGACATACCCGGTACGTATCACCATCTTACTGCACTGCTATGTTTTAGTCATCTGAAGGCTTTAAGGTTGCTTGATCTAAAAAAAAAAAAAAAAAGTTACATTACATCAACATAACTTAACTTTTTATTTTACTACTGAGATAATTTTGTAGCACTTGGTAAATGTAACTAGCATTGATTCTGGTTTTACACACAATAAATGGTACGATACAATTATAATAAGTATAATGATAAAAATGTTTAAAGTTGCATAAAAAAGTACCAAAATTATTTTAAACCATATTTAAAAAGCCAGACAAGCATAAGATATTACACTGAAAGCAGCACTATCATAAAAAAGAAAGAACAAAGAATAAACTAGAAATGTACCCTTACTAGTGCTTTCCAAGCACAGCCATTGTCTCCCAGTAGGCGTGCCTTTTCCCATTAGCTCAGTTTCATTTAAACATGTTGTCATCGAGGCAACACTGAGATGGCTAAAGCCTTTTCATTGTTCTGGATGAAGGCAGTCGCACCAGATCCTGTTGACATGACGCACATCTCCCTTGTAATTCCAGCGCACAAGTGATGGGTTTAGGCCCACTTCAACACGGTAGACTTTAGTAGGCTTGTATTATTTGCCATTGTGTTGGATTTAGCTGTACCGCTGAGATTAGCGCCCTATTCTTTGTCTTGGAATGTTCATGAAATCCCACAGAGAAAGTAAAGAGGATCTTGGATTAACAGTTCCATGCAATAGGCTGGGAGACAGGGAAGGAAAGAGAGACAGAAGAAGAGAGGCAGAGAGCTTGTACTTCTGTGCAGGAGTCCAACTATAGTGACTGCCAGTTTGCACTTCACTCAGCTACAAAAGACTTCAAGACAATTACCTTATGTAGTTGTATGGATGCCTCCCACCGGTACAGGATGCAAGTGTTCTTTGCAGCAGCAGAATGGGCTTGGAGTATGTCAGAACTGATCCTGATGTTTCGTGACTGCTTCTCACGCTTTTGTTTGTTTTTTGTTTTTACATCCTGCCATAAAGCGCTATATATTTTCCATGAAAGAGCATGATTAAGGTAAAGTTTTAATAAAAGGGAAAGTGGCAGGCAAAGTTGATGTTTTCCTCACACAAAGATCCTGGAAAAATGCCTTCTGTCTGTCTAAGATCATCAGTCCTTCCTTTCTGTATTGATGAATCCCTTTGCTTTGGCTCAGAAACGTGTGAGCACAAAACTGGTGCTCCATTCTACTTTTTTGCAAGGCGTTAGGCATTGATATGAGCTTCTATGTGGCAAGCATTAGGCTGTGACAACAGCTTTGGCTGTTACGCATATTGGACTGCACACGTTGTCTCTCAGAAGGCTAAAATGATGCACAGAAAGCAGGTTAGCTACTGTGGATGATGCTTGCAATATGCTTGATAATTAAGACGAATATCTTCATCTATTCAGTAAAAAATAGTGGATATTTGCATTCTGTTTTTTTACCTTTAGCACCTTTACATTTGCTCATTGGTTGAAAAACTAATTTTTTGTAAATGTCATTGATACCAATTTTTTTTTATGAGCTTTGTCAGTTTAGAATATTTCGAGGCCAAGAGTGTGTTTGTGTGAATATGCCTTGTATGTTTGTGTGAGCTGTTGTGTTAGTAGTACATAACTGTCCACTTCCACACTGTCTGCACAAAAATACACATCTCTGTGAGTGTGTGCGGGTATGGGTTTCTGGTAAGTATGCTCATCCATCAGTATGTATATGCATGTGCCAATGTTTATGAATGCACATTCATGTGTGTGTATAAGTGTGTCAGTGCATACTCACTGATGCATATCTCTCCAGGTACGCTGCAAGCCTCCAGGGATGAGGAGGTGTTGGAGGTGAAGGCGGGTGATCTGGTGCTTCAGCGGCGACTGCTGCTCCACAGTGGTGGTGATGCCTCAGGCTCCGGGTCCTCTCAGGCCCCTGCCAATGCCAAAACACAGGTTGAGGGTGGTGTTGGGCTGGGAGGAGAGGCTGGACTCCAAGCAGGGAGGATGGTAATGGGCAGAGAAAGCACTGTAAAAAGTAATGCTACTCTTTTATTTGGTTCAATATTTGAGTTCTTGAGCAGACATGCAGATATTATATTAGTATAGTATTACATGTTGAAACTGCATTACACTGCACTACTCTATAATATACATATATATGACATGATAGCATTAATATATGGCAGCGAGTGGATTTTTTTTTTAATAAATCAGTGTTAGAGCTTTCCGTCAGTTATTTTTATTCAGTTCTTTGCTCCTTTAAAGATTTATTTTAATTTTATATATTTCTATGGTGAAATTAGAAAATTCAGTGCTGCAGGAATAATGCAGTTATGTTGCATGTTTGAAGGGTTTTTAATGCCATGAGTTATTTCTTGCAGCAAGGACAGCTGAGGAAGTGATCCCCCACTACGCCCAGCAGCTGAGGGAGCGTGTGCGGCCTGACATGATCACGCTTGGCAGCCTTTCACTGCAGCAGGTCAGGGCTACAAAGAAGAATATCTGTGTCATCATCCCATAGTCACCAGCACATCAGCCATGTCCATTATGCTGTGTATCAGTGGTTTGGCTAATGGACACAGAGTGTGTGCATGTGTACAGGCGCATTTGTTCAGACGCTTGTTTGTGTGACTTTCCTGCTTTAGTGATTTTAATTTTCCTCATTCAGTGTTGGTTTCTTTTCTCTGCCGTCCTATAACCTTTATAGAAATGCAGCATTTTGTTTTCATGGAAGATGGTCTAAATCTCAGCTGTGAAATTTCTTTTTGTACAAAAAGCTTTCAAGGTATTTCAGAGGTTAGATTACTCATTCATCCTCAGCTCAAAATTGGTGCATGGATTTCAACTCTATCTTCTATGCCATGGTATGGTATGCTCACACAATTAATTTATTTACAGACTGTTTTATTCTGTCTTTTAACTTTGTTGTGCATTATTATGCATATTTGTGTCTCACAGAAGCTGAATTTTTCTGGTTCTTTACCCGTCTTAGGGTCTTTTCAGAAAAAAAAATAGAGCATGACTACATATTATTTTCCAACAGGGGAGTAGGGATTTTGCAAACTAGCATTGAGATCTGACGCTTCTTTGAAAACAAGTGTTTGTATTCCCTCAGTCAGAAGAGGAATTGGAAAGGGGGTACACAAACACGGGATTTCCATTGTCTTGGGAAATCTAGATTGCAAAGAATCACAGACATTAATGCACATGTAAAGAGGAAGCCAAACTTTTATCCACGGTATTTTTAGTTATAATCTCATTTGAAAAGAGAGTGGGAGTATTAGATTACATGAATAGAGACAAATGTAATTGGGAAAAAAAAAACACAAAAAAGAAAATATACAACAGTGTTTCAGTGTCACTTGGAAGTCACAGCAACAGTTGACTCATCTTCAGTTTAACTGGATAATCAGCGGCGTCTACTGTATCAGTATTGGGATCAGTGTTATTTTATTCTGCTATAGTATACGTGCTCTCCTACTGTTTCTACACCCACCTCCCATTGAAAGTACATTATCCACCAGAGATTTCACATCTATTTTGAAAATTATAGGGTTTTTCCTCCTTCTCTATTCTGCCGTACAAAGACTCTACGGGGCGAGACGCTGTCACTTAGCAGTGTCAATGTGTCTGAATGGGGAGTGAGAATGTGCTGACTGAATGGATAACCGGCAGAAATACTCATCAAACGCTACATGTCTTTAGGGTCTGGCGTGGTATCGATTGCCTGCAGATTGCATTACAGTTGCTCCTTGTGCTTAATTCTGCCATTATAGTGCACTGTACTGTTTCATAAAGCTGCATCCAAAGAAAGCGTCCATGTGTATTTACACATATTTTTAGCAACTGGCGCAGAAGGGACCCTTGAAGAAGAGTGAGTGGGCAAAGAGGAAGAAAAGACTAATGGCCCTCTTCACTGGCAATGTTGAGGTAAAGGCCCACATACTGTAGATATACATACACGTATACTGTATGACAAATGTGTTGTTTCTTGTTTATAGCTAAAGCTCCCCTCAAGGCATTAACATGGGAGCTAAATGCTTATTTTCATAGGCTATTTCGCAAACAGAACACATGTATCCAGTTTTATTTTTTCTTATTATATTTGCTCATTCTTGAATGTAAAAAATCCTAACACTAAAGCACTGACATTCAAAAACTGCTGTATCACAGAAATTAATTGGAATGATTGTTAACACATCAAATACCATTTGTTAACATATTCTTCAAAGGATATCAGTTCTCAAAGAGATTGTGATGAAACAGTAAGACCACCACTCAGGCTGAACCCACTGTTTCAGTGGTAAGTACAACCCCCTGTTCATATTTCTTTCCATATGTAAAATTGATGTCACATGACTGTAATCATTAATTGTGTGAGGAGCATTTGTATTCCCACTGACATTCGGGATTCATATGTCCTCTGCATGGCTTCTCCTGTCGGCAGGCATTGCATTGTGGGTAATATGGCTCCAGGGCACAGAAATCTGTCCATGTCATTGGGCTCGGAGGTGCATCAATTCTTGCTCCATCCACTTTAGTCAGAGATCACACATCACATCTTGTGGCGAGAGCCCCGCAGGCAATCAGCTTAGCATGTTTAAGTTTTTAGTAATTATGGACTACCATGCCGGCTGACGTGATAAAATCAAGAAACTACTGTACGCATCAGTATCTTGTCTTGCACTGGGCTGCGTTATGGGTGGGTGGTAGTCGGACACCAGCCCTGTCAGATGAATGTGGTCTAGAGTTTAGCTAGATGACCTCCTCTAGACAGCTTTGAACCCTGTAAATTCCTTCTGATATCAATAGTGGGTGGCTATTAGACATGGGAGACTTTCTATGCATCACCTAGGGCTACATCTGCCTGAAATTGAATGAGAAATTATTTCATTTTTCTCTCCCTACGCCTATGAAAGCAAAAAAAAAGGAAAAAAAAAGAACAGACACAGAGCTGACTTGTGGTTTTTGTAACAAATGTGTAATTCATTTGTTTCCACTGTTTCTGATTTAATGGAGGTTGAGTAATTGCATTAGGAAGCACAATGTGCCTTGTTGTGAACTGATGAAAGCATGTGTAATACTTTTGATAGGCAAACAGAGAGGAGGGAGAGGAGGAGAGAAGAGAAAGAAAGATCCAGTGCCTTGCTTTGATGCAGAGCATTTATTTGCTGAATTATCCTTCCTTTAACAAGCATCTTATCCCCAGTCACAAGCAGGCCAGGGCCCCTGTGATATTGCTTTATTTTGAGGAATTAAGAGAGGTGGCGAGGAGACAGAGCGAAGCAACCGCTTATTACATTACCACTGATAAGATTGAAAGCCAGGGAGAGAGAAACCCAGGGAGGAAAGAGGAGAGAAACACACACACAGAAAGAGAGAAGGCTAGTGAAAAGTGTTTTGTTGTGGCATTATTAGATTGAGCTACAGGAAGGAACAACAGAGGGTCTAAAATGCAGGTGGCTGTTAACAGGGTTAGCCTCTCGTGTTTGCGTGTGTCATATACGTGTTTGTGCACGTCACAGCAGAAACATGGAAAGCCCGTCAGTCAGAGCGCTGGGGGAAAGCCAAGAAGAAGCAATGGCTAGATACAGCCAGATGACAGAGTTCCCAGAATCCTTCTCTTCACCATCATGGCCCCAGTGGCAGGTAAGATGTGTTTAGCGGCTGGGTTCGTGGAGGGAGAAACATACTTTGGCTACAAAAGAGAAGGCGTGCAAACAGGAAGTAACATACCCCTTTTTCTCTAACAGTGTGATATTGATCCTGGGGTGTTTACAAATCATCAAAAAAAAATAAAGGAGCAGCCAGCCAAATGATGTAATTATATGAAATCCTGTAATAAATGGGGAAATTATAAGACTTTAGTTTCTAGTTTTCAATATGTGCATGCCTGCACAGAGGCCCATGCAGGCTCTAAACAACTAAGAAAAGAAAAAAAACGCTTCCCCATACAGTATGCTACTATCCAGCCACACTATTTTCATATAGGATATAAAGAAAATGTGTCCCAGCTTCATGTGGATGATGCTTTTGGTTTTAGGAGCATAAGTAGGTGGAAAATGGAGTCTTAGGAGATGAAAAAATGGGAAACAAGAGGCAGAGAAGAGAAAAGGGAATCAAGTGAGAAAAAGAAGAAGGGGAGTGCAGCTTTAGTATTAGCATCACCAGCTGTGGGAGGAGTGTGCTGTTGTGTTGCATCTGGGGATGAGCCTGCCATGCCACCGTGCTGGCTTAAAGATGTAATGAATCTTCAGTCGGGGGCTTTCCTTCCAGGGTGACAACTGGCTTTGAGGAAGGTTGTAAATGCAGGGGAGATTGTGGTATAATTCCTCAGACTGGCGTTTGTGCCCCCCAGTCACCATTCGATTATCTCCCAAATTGCTGTGTTTCACTGAGATAAAGATTTTTTATGGCTTGCTGACTTGAAACAACTAGCACAGGCAGAATAGGGGGCAAAGCAGGCAGAGGGAAAGAGAGGAAGATAGAAAGAGAGAAGCAATGGCCAAACCTGCCACGCATAGTAATTTCTTTTGGTAAATGACAAAATCTTTGTTTATATGACATTTCCCTAAAATTACTGCAGCGAGATGAATTTGAAATATAAAATGTCACATTTGGCATGCAAAACTATGAAAATATATTTCTGTGCAAAATTCATGGAGGCATTTAATTTAGAACGTGTTTAATAACTAAGGCAGCCTGCATCAGTAATCCTGCCCGGAGGTCCCAAAAAGATTGTCATATTTATTCTCTCTTTTCTTCACCCCCCTCCTTCATTCCAAAGCCAAAAAATTTTAAGGGTAAATGTTCATTGTTAATTAAGATTTACTAATTAAAATGAAAATAATTAACGGGAAAGCTTAATCTCTGAATATTAGCCCATACTTAGAAAGAAAGGAAGTTTTTGTATGTGGCATTTCCTGTCTCTATTAAGAGTGCATTCTGTGTGATCAGTCAATGTGTGGAAAGCCCTGAAAAGATATTTCAGCGAAAGGACGGCTGCTTGCCAGCAAAACCACGGAAGATCCCTCACTGGAGCCTTTGATCTCATCTGTAGGAGTGCTGTAATGTTATGGCACTTTAGGCACAACTCAGGCTTGGGGCAAACAAACCACCTCTGATATGGAAAATTGGCTCACTTCACCTTTTACCTTTGCCTTGCTGTCTTCACTGTCTCTTCTGATGCCTACACAAGCATGCGAGCCAGATTATAAGAATACGTCTTAAAGATATACATGCAACAAATTGGACACTACAATGGTGTTGCTTATTATTTCAATTTCTTTGCTCCTTTCTATACTTTCCCCTCCTCCTCCTCTTCTTCCTTTTTACTCTGAATGCACACATATTTTTCCAATATGGGGGTTTGGAGGCCTTCCTCACCTCCTCCTAAATGTAAGACGTGTGGGCTAAACCGTTTTGCCACCAATTATACTAATTTCACTTCTGCCTAAATTGTTTTGGTTGTTTTGGTATGCAAAGATGCTCACAGTGGGAAGATTGAGGGGCATTACTGCAGGGCTCAGCACACGCCTTCCTCCTTCACAGGCTTGCAGAACAGTGGGCATTTGCAAGCCTTTTGCTAGCTGTGTTATATGGCTGTGAAAAGGATGTGTACAGTCACAGGTGCAGACAATGTTGTACTTTATACAGTAAAACAGACTCTGGCAAACAGAGTGGAAGTACAGAGTGTGTATGCGTGTGTGTGTTAGTACACACAGTAGCCCTTGAGTGCTACTATATCATTGATTGGAACTAAGAGCTTTAATTGTCAGACACTCAAAATTCGCCCTTAGGATCTGGTTAACATGCTGTAAATTTGAGTACATAAAATAAATAGGAATTAGGAGCTCTGACATAGATAATAATAAACGTCTACAGTAAGGAAACAGGACAGAACAGGACAGGACAGGACAGGACAGGACAGGACAGGACAGGACAGGACAGGACAGGACAGGATAGGATAGGATAGGATAGGACAGGATAAGATGCGGAGCAACAGCTATATAAACAGGCCCCAAATCAACAGGCCAGTATCAATACTGGTTTTGGCCATTCACAGGTCAAAAGGCTCAATGTGTATTTATACTATTCTCTGATTTTGATTTAACTGAATAAGTGTTTAGCTTGCTTAGTGTATTATTTTTCCTAAGCCATGAAACAAGTCACTAGCCACACAAAGCAAAAAAGCAATTAAACAACAAGTGGGCTGATGCAGTCTGAAGGTTAGCAGGATAATCTCGGCACAAGAAGCATGGCATTTTGAAACCATTCTCTCTATGGGCAATCTAACTCTGATAACAGTCCACTGGGATGTGCCTTAAAGCAAGGCCTAAAGGCTTAAACCCCTGAGTATCTGGATGCTGCTCAGCAGATACAGGACATTAATCTAATTTGTTACATTTATTTTTTATGGATTAAACTGTCGACATTGTTGCCAAAATCATAGAGATGTTTACAAGTTTTATTAAAGTTAAACAAATTTACTAAATTGTACCTTTCCCAGAAATTATAGTTTTACAAACCTGGATTTGGACAGTTTTGCCAATTGTTTCTGGCAAATCCCTCAAGCTCTGACACATTTAAAGCCATTTTTAGGTCTCTCCACAGACATTCTGATGTTTTAGTCTGGCTGGGCCACTTAAAGATAGACAGAAGAAAAGGGGAGCTGTAGCTTCACCTTATTTGTTTGATTGTATTACCCAGGCATTCCATACAATACAAAAAGTTAAACCAGCAGAGTATACTGTCCCCAGTCCTTGTTATCCTATATGGAGTCACATGCACTTGCTGTTCCACTACAGAGAATGGACCATATTGCATAATGTGCAGGGTTAGGGTTTGTGAAATGGTTACTTGTTATTTCACAGTGTGTCAAAATAGTGCTTGTCATTATTAGGTATATATACCACAGACCTTATGTGTTGCACTCTGTTATTCTTTAGGGTGACCAAAGTACCCTTCCTCAGCCTGTGGAGGTGTGTGTATACTGCCTAAGGGCCACCAGAGACAAGCTTCCCAGGGGTCTCTATTTGGTCAGTGTGTCACTTCACAGCCATCTTGGGGGTCTTGCTCTGGCCTTAAAGAGTAAGAAAGAACAGCAGACTTGGGCAGTGTCCACTGAGCCGACGGAGCATCAGGGACGCTTCTACGACAATGACCTGCACATTAACCAGAGCCTGTTCATGGTAGCCATCATTTCACAGTTTTCTTTTGGTTGTTGTTTTCTTTCAACTGTATGAATACTGCAGTGTTGATTACATGGTGTTAAGGGAACATGGGATATGAATTCAGGAATGAAATTGTGAATTCCAAATGTTTGATTTGCAGGAAGTGTTGATATTTATAATCAAGGTGGTAAATTCAAAAGAGAACAATGGAACAGGTTACATAGAAAAAAAATAGACTTAAATAGATAGATTTTTTTTTTGTTGATATTAGTGTGCTTTTACTAAAATAAATGGACAAAATTTAGTACAAAAAAATTTAATTCTTTACTTTGGAAGCAATTTTTAAAGAGCATCCTCACTTCAGATTCTATACATACAGTCTTCAGATTGCCCCTCCTTCCTCTGTTTTAAGGAGTTGCTGTAAAAATGAAACATTTTCAAGACTGAAAGGAGCTACTGCTGAAAAGCTACTGCATATTACACTATAGCAGCATTTGAAAATAAACCACACAAAGCCTCTTTTCTCTGGAAATCTCCATATGAATAGAACTACTTCTCAAATATTACATTTTTAATCTGTGCATTTAAATCAAATCTTATATCAATAATGTATCAATTAATTATTCATATAAAGAAATAATATTTCATTGGCAAGAAAATATGAAACATTCAGTTGCTCGTGATTTGCAACATCTGAGCCAAATAAACAAATATAAAAGCTAAAGCAGAAAAGTAACATGTGACTAACAAGTGACTAACTTTTTTTTTTTTCAAGCATTTTAAAACATCTCAACCTCCACTTTCAATGCACAATGGAAGACTAAATGTGTTTTTTTCCATGTGGTTCTTTTGATGAACCAACACAGCGGATTATATTAGATGAAATCTGCACACTGCCACGTCCCTAAACCTCATGAAATGACGGAAACCATCCTCTATAGAAGCAGCACTAATCTTAAAAAACCCACAGACTTATTCTGGATGGTTGACATTGACCAGTGGATTAGAACTCTACGCTTATGTTTATTCATTGATGATGTGTGCACAGGACAAAAGATTCAAAAGCAAAACCTTAAAACAGAAGCCTCTAAATTCAGTGTCCCTCTTGATCCCATCTAGTCTTGTATAGGCTCTATGTTCTGATGGCAACTGTTGAAGGCCTAGCTGGAGCATTTAGCACATGTGGACACTGTGGATGTGCTGGTGGGCGTTTTCATTGAGCTAGAGCTTCCTCAAAATATTGTCTCCAGCTCCCATCAAACATAAAAGATGGGGTAAAAGCTGGCAAGAAATGAATACAGACCTGGGATCTGATTCAGAGGTAAAAAAAAAATAAATAAAAAGGTTTAAGTAAGGCATGGTAAATGCCTCATGTCACTCTTCTTTCCCTCCTCTCCTCTCCAAACCATGAGCACAAACCAGCAGTTGTTGTTCTCCTTGACAGCGGTGGAAATGCTGATCAGATGTATCTGAGACTACTAGCTTAGCAGTTTTTTCTTTTTCCACTTGCCCACACTATAGACCGCCATTTCAGAAGTATTCGCTGTTCCTTCTAAGAGGAAATGAGGAATTAGTGATAGTAGGAGGAGGCTGGCAGCTTATTTGCCTTTCCATCCTATCTCCTTCTCCCACTTTTTTCATTCAACATTTGCTCTGTCTGCTTGAATTTAGACCGAAACAGTGCAGTTGAGTTGGAGGTGTCTTACATGTGCAAGTGAAAGGAAATGATTGAAAAGAGTTCTGAGGAACTCAGTCTGAATTAACTTTAAAGCTATACTGAAAGGCTCACATACCTCTTGCAAACAAAGTGGTGGCCAAACAAACCAAAATGGTTGATGTTGCACAAAGAAGATACTGTCAGAGTTATTTTTCTAGTTTAGATGACAGTTCATACACTAAATACCATTAAAAAGTTGAGCTATGTGATACCATAAATCTTTACACATTATCCAACAAAGATTTCGAACTATTTGGTGCTTCAGACAAGCTTCCACATGGCCAAGCGGATGAAAGCATGGGAAATCTTGAAAAAAATAAGACTCTTCATGGCAAATCCTGCATTATTTTGTATCTTCTAAGTACGTATTTTGGTGTTTTTATAGTGTTGTCGCTCCGTGTGTTTGGTGTAAGCAAACCGGGACCCACTGTTTCACTAAATTATGGCCTAGATTCTTTGAAAGAGTCCAGTCTGTGTCATTGTCATAAAGATTGGTGAATGAAGCAAAAACATTAGCTCAAGTTAAAATAAGCAATAACTAAGGTGATTTATAAATGTTGAACAGTGATCACTGCATACTGGCATGCTTTGACTCAGCTGTTTTTGATCCTAACAAAAGGTTCACAATCAAATTTTTTCAATGTCTTTTCATAAATCCTTGACTTGCTTTTCCTGTTTTATGACTTCACAAAGAACTGTGAAGTAACCTTGATAACTTTCACTATTCTAATGATTGGAACAAGCAAAAGCAATGCAAACTTAAGGCATTTCCCATGCATCATGCACACACTCGCCACACTCTGGTCTACAATGAGTTATGTTGACCACCACTTCCTGTTTCGCACAGTTAATGAGATGGATGGAATGATCACATGAATTAAGCAATAGTACTTTTTTTCAGTCAGATTTTATTAAGAGTTGAAGAAGGAGCAAGAAAAAGAATGAAGAAAATGAGAAAAGGTCCCAGGAGGTAAATAAAGAGATCTATTTTTTTTCTCTGTATAATCTTTTCTGCTATAATTTGGTTTTTAAGGAAAAACAGTGTACTGGCAAGCTTGTGCAGTGATAGTGCAGTTTTTTTTTTCTCCTTCACTCCTGTTTTCTTTTTAAAAGGATTCTGCTGATGGTTTAAGAGACTCCCTGTATTTGACGGAGGAAGTGCACATCATCCACGTCCTCCACATACACACACATATGCAAACAAGAGCACATGTCTATGGCACACAAATCCCTATTTATGCAGGTCATATTTCCAACAGTAAATGAATAATATAAATATCTTCAATATCCTCAATATCTGTAATCCATGATATCATTCCATGAATTTATGTCCTGAGTCACACACTACTACCCATCATCTCACAGGTGCAGACCAGCTTAGCAGCGGGTAAACGCGATACACATGATTTATGTGTTAAAACAGGTCCTCTGCATTTTCCATTACAACTAATAAAGGGATAAAATATTTCCACCCAGTGATGGATGAAGTTGCACACACCTCACTGTCAGTTCATTTTTTAAGCAAACCCACTGTTCTCCGGGTAAATAAGAATGCATGTGTTTTGCATTGACTGCTAACCACCAACACTTTTTGCTTCATGCGAGACACCCGTAATATTATCAGTTTGATTGATGACGGCCTTACAGTTTCTCAGATTCATATTCCAAGCCTAGTCTTTATCAGTCTAATATATGAGAGATGGAACTGTGGTAAAAAAAAAAAAAAGGGGGGGGGGGCTCTGAACATAACACAGAAATAAGTTAAGGTAGGATTCAAGGATCAAGATTAAATGAGTCCTTTTCTTTTTATGTCACTGTGTATTTGTGTGTGCTTATATTAGTGCAACATGTGTGTTCACCTTAACTGTAAGTTATTTTGTGCTTGTAGAACTTACCTGCAGCCTGTGACATCACCCCCTCCATGGTGCTGGTATTCCAACTCATCACCGTATTTGAACATGGCAGCCATCCCAACTCTGTAGTAGCCTGGGGAGCATTTCCTGTTTGTGGGCCGAGTCTGGGTCTGATCCAAGGCAGGTGAGTCTGTTGTCTATCTGATCTAATTATCTTAAAAGTATCTCATTTGAGTGCCTCACCTATCATGTCATTAAGGCAGGTTCAAAACTCCACTGCTCAGGGGGGAGCCCAGCATACGACTCAACCAGTTTCATAAAATTGAAGCCCTCATCTCCTCTGATCTCGACCACTGGCTGTGCAATCTGTATTTTCAGGTATGTGCTTGTTTTTCAATCAAGAAACACAGATTTTCCATATATATGACCTATGTGAATTAATTTTAATAACAAGCACAAAACCATTTTATTCTCTCTCTCTGATCCTCCTCCATTATTTCAGATGTTTGGGAGGCAGGATAGTGGATCTAAAAAGATAGGAGTTGGATATTTAGATTTTCTTTGATAAAAAGCTTTTACAGAGAAATTGGAAATTGGCCCCAGAGAGCAAACAAGAACCACATTTTTACCCATTCAATGCATTCAAGCTGATGCATTGATTAGATTAGTAAACATCTTAATTGAATTAAAAACCAGAACAAAGCTCTCTGTCTTGTGCTTTTGCGTCTTTATTTGCCGCTTTGACTGTGACATGCTATTTCTATTACTCCACTATCATTACTCTTGTCTACAGTTGCTTTTGTTCCTTAGGGATATGTTTGAGCATTTCTTCCTAATGCAAATGACAAAAGAATGCAATATTCTTGTCTTTTTTATAAGTTTAATTAAGCTGTTCGATGGCGGACAATGACAAATTCCAATAATTTGCTTTGCCTGCAGTTTGATTACAAACACCTGTAATATAATTAGTTACACATGTTGTTTTCCTGAACACAATGGTGATGCACTGGATTAACATGAATATAACCATTAATTATGTTAACACAAAGAGGTAATGTAGACCTCTAACTGATAAAGGCAGAACTGCCCTCCTATACTTTGTTGTGTTTCAGGTAAAGAGACTCCCACCTGGAATATATGGGAAACAAGAGCTCCTCACAGTAGCATCAATACCCCCCACGCTCAAACCTGAGGTCCATCATGATCTACCCCATAACCAGCTGCCTCTTCAGCCCCGGCCCTCATTGCAGCCCCTGCTCTGTCCTCAGCCCATTCATTCCCACTCCCAATCGCAGCTGTATGCAGGTCCCAGCTGCAGAGCCGGGGAGCCCACCACTGTGGTTCATTCTCACCAGGGGTCACCCCTCCACCTGTCAGCTGATTCCGCTTGCTCCTCCTCATCTCTGCCAGGTAGGGGTCCAATGTTAAAAGCCCCCGACTATGCCGCAGTTGGGGGGGAAATGTCACCTTAATGTCACTAGCACTGGGAGAAGAAGACTGGCAGGCCTCACTTACAGCAGCTTTTCACTGAGGTGAATGTGCTTGAGGGTAAAGCTGCATAAACACAATGAGCAAACCTAGGATGATCTTGCTGTTAAATTTAGTGCAAAAAATCAACGAGTATACTGTTTTACTGTTAGCTTTAGCAAATACTTAGAAAGCTTAATCATTGACAATAAGTTGCCCAGATGCACACAAGAGCTTACATGTACCGCTTTCAATCCAGGTATTTTTCAAACTGGAAGATCCAGTATGCCTCTAACTGGCAAAAAAATCCTTTAGTTGGATTTCAAAGAATTCTGTGATAATATAAATTAAGATTATGGTGGGTATAGGAAAGTCCATCAGGTCGCATGGCACTTGTAATAATATTTTTTTTAAAAAGGGGGTTGTTGACTTTGTTAATAGCTATAAGGAACTGCTTCCTTACTTTGCAAGCATGCTGTTCTGGTTTCCACCAAATTCATCCAACATAACGGCCATTCCCAGAAACAAAGAAAAAAATACAGCTCATTTGGTATTGATTTACTACAAAGACGACTGGCTCGAATTGTTGTTATTAATACATTGCAGTTTTTCCTTGTCTTTCTTTCTTTTTTTCCATTTTTTTTTTTTTTTTGCACACACAGCTCATCTTTATTTAACAGTCCTCAAAAGTTTCTGGGGTGCTCTGCTTTAAACATCACACAGGCTTTTTAATTACAAATGAGTTGTGACAGGTCTGCTGGGTAGCACCCTGGCCCATTTTAAACATGATGCCGGCTGACAGCTTGGCAGTGTTCTCCCAGCACTGAAACATGTGGAAGAAATTGGTCTTTTACATTTCACAGCTTGTCGCTTCCTCCGCTGGCTGACCTGTGACCCCCCACAGAGATCCTAACGCCCACAAGGGAAGTGTCCCCAACGAACTGACTGCCTTTCCAGAGAAGGAGAAAGGGAGTAAAAGAGGGAGAGACACACTCACTATGGGAGATTTATGTTCTTGCAACACAAGGGAAAAATGTACCAGATCTCTTCAATGCAGAAGACCGCAAGCTCTGGCTCACGCACACAAATTCTCACAACCAGGTGAAGGAGGTTGCTTGGGAAGTGAACCCGATCCGAGAGTGAAATAACGGATCAAAAGGTGTCCCACACAACACCTCATCCCCGCCGTTCCTTAAGCCGACCTGACGTTTGTGCCTCATTTGCATACAGATCTGTTCATGTTGCATTACCTCTGGAGCAGATTATGGCGCTCAGATGGGGCGATATGTCAAGGCTGAAGGGAACGATTGGATGGACAAGTTTAAACTAGCCAAAAATGGAAATCCAATTCAGGAAAGGAAAAGAGGAACGAATTATCCTCCCCCCTTTCTTTCCTCAATCCTTAGTCAAGTCTGAGGGTTTTCAGACATTTCCTTCCTATTTCATGCCTCCTTGTTTCTGATGTGTGCTGTGCAAAAGATCACTTTCTGTGCATGTAACCCCTGGATTTTCCTCATTACCTATTTGTCTCAGAGTTGCGACAAGTATATGGAGACCTCCTGTCATTGATAACATACACAGAGCTGTGCTTGACAGTGAGACTGGAAGTTTGTGTTCCTGAGGCCTTAACTTAATTAATCCCCATAGAAAAATCACAGAGCTCGCGAGGTGTCTGCAACGGAACAAAACCTGACAACCCAATCCAAGATAATTGCTCTGACAAGTTTTGATCAGAGAATCAGAGGATTACTGGGAGTGCATTTGTGTGTGAATGCATAGTTTTGGAGTTTCAGATTAATTTGCTATTCTATGATAATAATCTGATTTACCTCAGTTGACTTGTCTTAGAATAATGGAGTGAATCTGGCTTCTGATTAGCTAGAGGCGCATTGGGTTAAGTGACCTTTCACTTTAACTGAATGATCCAGTTCAACTGGGGTTTTTTTAACCCAAATGACTAATTAGATCAGCATCTCGTTTCATGATCGCCTTTAGTGGATCACCATGAGCACGCAGATGAGTCTGCCATAAATGTATCACTGTTTTATTTCCCTCTCCGCCTGTTTTTTAAAAAAATGCATTCATTTTACTTCTCCAACAAATTTATCTCAACATCCATACCCTTGAGCACTGGTGGTGGTTTCGAGGATTCCTCATCTGATGTCTTATTTAGAAAGCTGCCCTGAACTGTAAGGATGTTCTCTCCTCTAGGTCGCTCCCAGTTTTAAATCAGGATGTTACATCATAGGCTCACTGCCAGTTCAGATTGGCAATATCTCGATTCCAAAAGGATGAATTCAATTTTTGGCTATTCTTTTAAAAACAGATTTGTAAACACTTGCAGTAGGTGGGCAAATGCAGAGTGTCACCCAAAGGTGACAGTGACTTGCCTCCAAAATTCACCAAAATAAAACCCAGTTTTTGTTTGACAGGTGCAGCAAACTTGATCAGACTTTCATGTCTAGTGAAGAGGATAAAACAACAAACTGCCATAAACATGTTAGTATTCAGTGAGTGCCTGTTATTGCCTTTAAAATTCAACGGATTAAAAGAAAATGCACTCCTGTGAGAAGCAACGCCGAATCCTGGCAGTATGATAGCAACCTTAACCCAAGATCCTGTCATGGACTCAGGGGTAATCTACAAGCTGCTAACCTTCGATTCTTCTGCAAATTTCGACCAGTCATTGAGCAATTAGGGGCCTAGGTGAGCAAGAACTGGCATCTCAGTCTGGTTCCATCTCACCACTAACACAGTGATGGGGTCTCTACAGTGTTGCAGCCTACAGGCTTTTCTCTTTACTCAACCTGCCTTTGTGTGTAAGCAGGAGAGAATAGAGGCATGTTGAGTTATGCATTTGTGAGGTACTTTCTCACATTTCTACACTGGCAAAGTGTTTGCGCATATATGCAAGTGTCTACATTGATATCTTTGCCTCTTAGTGTGTGGGTGCATCAGTGGAGTGTGTGTATAGGATGAGCATGAGAGCTGGTCTTAACACAGCTCAGAGCGAACGGGGGATAACAAGGAGTTTGTTGTTGGCCTTGGGTGCCCAGAGAGGCTGGAGTTGTGGCGGCTCCAGCACTCTGAGTTCACGGACGTAGCCCTTAGCTGTCAGAGCTGTCGATGCTGCCTCCGCACTGATTTCGGTTCCACAACATCTGACCAACAGCAAGTGGAATGTGTGTGTGTGTGTTATGTGTTTGGCTGAACAGTTTAAGAGAGTATTCTAATCCATGGGGGTCCAAGTCCATGAGTTCAGATGTTGTTGTTGCTGATAAAGGTTGAGATGTTAATGTGTGTAGATGCCGGTGTGTGTGTGTGTGTGTGTGTGTGTGTATATATGCAAAGTTAAGGCAGTCACGGTTTGCACCGGTCGGTCTCAGATTGTCTGCACAGGAACAAAGATGTTGTTTGCTGTAATGAAGTATTTATTCAGTAGGTATGCAACTCCAACTTGTACAAGACATTGGGTTTTCTGACTACTGGGCTTTGATTTTATACGTCACTTTTTATTCCTTTAATAAACTTGAACAAATGTTCTGTGAATGTTATTTTTTACCCCATTAAGATGTGAAACTGTAAACATTTTAAACATATTTTTTAAAAAGTTATTCTGGTAATAGAACAAACATAACCTTATTAAGAGTTTAACAATACATCCATCTACTTTCATACATGGATATATAAAAAAACTGTCATGATCTGTGATTGTCAGTTCAGTTTTTTTCATTTCTGCTTTTATGGTTTTATTTTTTTATTTGTTTCTTGTCTTGTCAAATTTCTTTAATCTGTTCCTTTGGTATTCAAGTTAGCTGTCATTTCCTGCTCCTCTGTCACATCTGCTTCTCATCCATCGTTAGTCCCTCAGTATAAATACTCCTTGATTTATTTTTTCATTGCTT
>JAOXYM010000019.1:17124011-17144018 GCA_028567055.1 Leptatherina wallacei
ATCTATCTATCTATCTATCTATCTATCTATCTATCTATCTATCTATCTATCTATCTATCTATCTAGATAGATAGATAGATAGCTAACTAGCTAGCTATAGGAAAGTGACCTTCCAACTTTAAAAAAAACACTAAATCTGACTAAATTCCAGATGAACCTAGCTTTTTTCCAGCACTTGAACACACCATGTATTTATGTATTTGAGGAAGTGTGAGGGGTTCTGGAGGCGAGAAACGAGTCTTAAAATCCCACATGCACACGCAAGCTGATCAGTGCACACATGTAATCCGATCCATGCGCGTCGAGCCACAATTTGTATGCACAGGAAGCTTTATGAACACAACACGAGCACATCTGAGGTCAATGGTTGTGCGGTTTTTAATGTGTGTATGTTGAAAGTAATTTTTATGTGTGTTGAAATTGCATGATAATAGTTTGTGGATTTGAACATGCATTTGCAAGTACCCCAAAGTAACTTGATTGTAAATCATGCATTATACATTTATAAACATTATGCATCTAATTCCTCTCCATACTTGTTAACATTAACAAAAAGTAAAGTGACTTCAATTTCACAGCTTTGTCCATCCTGAAAAAGGAAACACTAAGAACTCTGATGATTAAATCTCCACCTTTCTGCAAATGATTTCATGTGCATTTAGTCAGTTACTGTCAAAATTTCACTTTGCACCTCACAGCTTGAGGGAAAATATAACCACTAACTATGGTTTGTATTACCATTGCACATGAGGGCAAAGCAAACATTGCTCAGCCTTTAACCATAACGCCACTATGTTAGCCGTTTCTCTACTCTAGGTTGGAAAGAATTAGTTTTCGTCTTTACTGTGGCTCACAGCATTTTATTTTAATGAAAAGAAATCTGGGCATATGAAAAAAAAAAAACAAGCAGAGCAGGAAGCAAAGAATTTCAAAAAACCTCTGTCAAATGTGTTAAAAAAGCAACAAGGTGTAGCGCTGCATGCCCGTGGAGCTTCAAATCAGGCCAACAGCAAAATGACTTCTTTCAACAAAAAAAGAAAAAAAGTCGCAAGTATTTGTTTTTATTTGAAAGTCAACTAAATTAAGGGGAGGAGATTAACAGACACACAGCTACACTGCGAAGATGATGGTGGTGGGGGGGAGGTAATCAGAGAGAAGGTGTCTGTATGTGCAAGAGAGAGACATAAAGCGAGTTCTCCCTGGAGATTTAAAAGTACCCATGTTTCCTCATTTCTGGGAGTCAGTAATTTATTGCTGCTGGTCACATATTAAACGAGATCAGAGACTACTCTCTGACATCTTCTGAACATACTTCTGAATTTAAGTGATTACCAGCATATCCCGCCAACAAATGACGACACAGGGACTATCTTCCGGGAGAGAAGATACAAAAATGAACACAGAGCCCAAGCAAACTCCACACAAAGGGGACACAATTGAATGGTTTTCACGATTATAGTGCCGCTTTATACCTCTGAGCTGCTGCCGGGTTCTGTAAGATGAGACATTGCTGTCAGTTATAGGTACAGATTGTACGGTGTTGAGTCGGAGCTTCTGCTTTTCCCTGATGCCCTGTGAAGGTGCTGCTGCTATTGATTTCATCTTTACAAGCACACACATTACAGTATCTGTGAGCTAAAGGCATGCTTTTTTTCACCCCCACTTAATCAGACTAATAGAAAGATACGATGTGATGGTGGATTTCACATTGAAGTTGTGGAAAACTCCTCACCGGTCTCTCCCACAGTGTTGTTTGAATTGCTCTGGGCTCCTCTACATTACCTGAAGAATCCCAGAGATCCACACAACAAGCATGTCTTATAGATTTTTTTCATCACTGTTATTGTATTTGCTGTCACAATGCCATCTCCATCTCTTCTGGCATTGTCAGAGCTCAGCTTGTATTTCTATGACTATGTAATATCCTTTATATCTATAAATACGTATATATCTATATGTATCCATATAGATATATATATAGATATAAATATGCATTTGTGTTTATGTGCCCAGCTTTACGGACTGCATGAGTGTGTCCACCGATTGCACACACACACACACACACACACACACACACACACACATACATACACGTCTGTGTGTTCGTGTATTTTAAGAGCGAAGAGGATTCATACTGCAGTGATTGAGGGATATTACTGCCATCTATTGAGCCGCAAGAGACTTAGCTCATTGAGATTGTTATAGGGCGTACTGACAGAAATGTGCAAATCAGATGCTCATGCATTATTAAGCAAACACACAGACACATGGAGATTCTACTCAGATAGCCTGAGAATCCCACAAACACTTAAACACAAGGCATTCATATAAAGGTCACAATCAGGAGGAGGCCTACTTTATTTACAGAGTACTGTAAACGTGCAGGGATTAATTAGAACGAAGTGTGTTTGTGTCTTACAGAGCTCTATATTAAATGTGGTGTTTGTACATCAATATTTTGTATTTATTCAGGTATGTCTTCTAATATGTTATATTTCCAAGCTGTTTTAAAGATATAATAGTATTAGTGCAAATAATGCAATTAACTGTTTCTATAACTCTAACAACTTATAAAGATGTTGTTTACAATTTAATATGACTGATTATTGACAGAAGTACTCAGAAATGCATCTTCTCACAGTCTTTTACGTCACATGTTGGTACACATATAAAGTCAAATTTGAAGTCAATTTTGGATGAATGAAAAGCATGGAAACAAGTTACAAATCATCTCTCTCTTTATTTTATTCTTTTGTTCTTTTCAATTTCTATTTTTGTTTGGACATGAATGAAGGACTTCTGCCCTCTGCAGATCTCACAGCTTATTTGATGATGTGTAATCTTAACCACCCTGTTTCTCACAAAATATGGACTGAGCATAATCAAAGCATCTAATTCAATATAGTTGTAATTCAATCAGGCCAATTCAGTGAATTTGAATGAATATAAACATACTCAAACTGCATTCGTTTAGCATTATAGAGGGCACTTTGGAACTCTTTTAATCTACTTGTACTCTTGAAAAAATTTCAGCTGTTTTCTTCAGGTAACAAACAAACAACAATAACAACTGCTTTTATCCACCATACCCTAGGCTTAGTTTTTATGCATCAGTGGTTATTGTCAATTAGCTTTCGTACGGTATCTCACCAATGTCACCCAACTATTTTTTTTCTACTCTCATTTGAGGAGAGAAACCTGTTTTAATCAAAGTCATTCTCACATAGCAATTAGATCTAATTAGTCCAATTATCAAGATTCTAATTACATTAAAATATACCCCCTAAATCTCATATCAATTATATTATGTGTGACTTGTCCTGGTCTGGAGACATGAAAAGACACAGTGTGAAGACATATCCAAAAAGAAAGAACATCCTCATCCTCCAGAGTACAAATGACACCAGACACCATTTGTCCCAAAAGCTTTTTATTATAAAATTGTGTAGCCAAGTGGGGATAAAAGTCACCTAACCTTTATTCAATTGTTCATATTTTGAACAATTTTGTCTCTGATTATGATGCAATGATTAGTTACATCCTTGTTTTCTGTCTCAGTTGAATTAGTTTTAAATCACAAATGAAAAAAAAACTTTAGGATGTAGTGTTGTGGATCATTTCTATACAATATCATCAAGATTTAAACTAGGTTTCAGAAGCTGTTGTGATTGAAATAACTTGTATTAAAGTCAAGCTTAACTTTTAGAAACACATTGTCATTATGTTGCATGCACAAACACACACACACTCACAGACCTGCACAGTACGTTGCTATAGTGGTTCAGCATGACACTCTAGGTGCACCCTCAAAATATACACTCGCACATACACATGCACAGCTTGTTCTTGCTGTGGAGTCACAGGGAACACACTGACCTAATTTCCCCCAGTTAGCTCGCCTCGTTGGGGACCAATGTTCCTCTCCACTTGTTTCCCCCAACCGAGCCTATCAGAGCACTCCCTCAGTGTGTGTCTCGGGTCTCAATCGTTCTGTGCCCTCCATCTGTTTGAGTCTCTATCCATGCTCTAATATAAGATTAGCAGTAAAGTGAGCAGTTGTTCTGTTCAGAGCTGCTCGTCTTTTTCTTTCTACGGTGCTAATTGCGAAGCATCATGTGCATAAAGCATTAATAACATTCATAGTGTGGTGTCAATTATTTGCAGAGAGGAACCGAGGTCTCATGGAGGAAAAGTGAGATCAGCCAGCAGTAACATACAGAAAAAGAGAGAAAACCACCTGAAATAACAACTAGTTCTAGGCTGTCAATCCACTGCATACTGCTGCTCCGAATCACAACTCAGTGCAAGGGTCAATCAATTCTGATGTAACGCTGGTAGGAGAGGTGGGTGGAGATGGCAGTGCTGGTCACCCCTGAGTCTCCACTGCTTTACAGGGCTCTTTCCTGTGCTGAGAGGGCAAGAATGCATCTGCTGTGTGCACACACAAGTGTGTGTGTGCATGTGTGAGAGAGATGCCCCTGGCTACCTCAGCTCCGGGTGCACATGTCAGGGTTTTTTGCGGCCAGACGCACCCTGGGTCACTTCAGATCTCACAGACACACACACACACACATACAAAATCAACGTGCTGCTTGCTTTATGGAAATCAGAACTGTCAGTTCCCTGACAGGCTAACGCTGCAATATGATTGGTTAATCTCCAGTGGTGCGGGTGTCAATGAGAGGGAGAGCTAGTCCCATTGTTGGTCTGGGTCAAATGAATGTGTTTTCCACTGACACGCAAGAAAGAGGGGGAGGTGTCAGATGGGAAAAGTGGCAGGAACTATATGTGAGAGCATATGAGTGATTGCGTGTTATTTGTGCATGAGAATTTCAGTGTGTGTATGAGAAAGAGATTGCAAAGCCAGAGGTGACACTTTCCCTTGTGTTCTTTTTTATTTTAAGTGATCTGCAATCATTTGTTCCCATGTACAATATAAACATCCAAAAGAAAAATGGCATAAGTCAACAAATAACTTCCCAAGAATCAAAAGATAGCTAATACACTACAACATAACTTTGTGTAAATAAATATTAACTTTAGGAAAACGTCCCCGACAGGCAAGCAGCTTTGAGCACAGATCTGATAAGTTCTAGATTTTGATATAATCAGGATTTGGCGTTCATTGTAGCATTTGTGTATCAACACGATGTCATTAATTTCTATTTTTGTCCTTTAAAGTTAAAGTGAATGTTTTTCCTAACTATTAATTGCTCTGACTCCACAGACTTAGACTTTGTTTGGAGACATTTATAGGACCGGCTCTTGTAAAAATCCCTCACATTGATCCCCCACTCACCTGTTGACCATTTCCCCAGCTTAAATTCATATTCCAGTTAAGGTTTGACCCCTTTATTTGAAGTTGCAAGACATGCAATGGTGAGCAGAGTTATGATTAATTAGATACCTTTATTGCCATTGTTACAGGAACAATAAAAATCCCTTTAGCAGCATGTTTAATTGCAAGTGATTGTGAATTATAAAAGTGAAAGGACTGATTATAAATCAGACATTTCGTACATAAGCAGATTAGTGCCACCATCCACCTCCTATGGCAAAATTGATAAACCTGCACGTTGTAGCGGTCGTAGTGACATACAACAAGATGTAGCAAGATGCTGAACATCTACTTCATAACAAAGTGAAAAATAGCAATATACCAAGAAATCAAATGTCTCTGCCTTAACTCAGCTCTGCTTTGTGCATCCAAGTCATAACATATCCAGCAGTAGTGAGGCGTGCTGAGAATATTTGTGAGATATAGCTGTAGCATAGCCAAATGAAGCTTGTGTTCGCAAAGCATTCAAGGTCCACATTTTAAAGTAGCATAACAAGACTTAGCTAGATTTAGCAAGATTTAGAAAGACATTGAACATCTACATCATAAAATGGTGAGACATACCAAGATATACCAGTATGCCAAATGTCTTTGACATAATGTAGCTAAGCTTCATACATCTAAATCATAATATTCCAAGATGAAGTGAGACGTAGTCAGAGATTTAGTGAGAAATAGCTATGTCTTAACATAGCTAGATGTTGCCAGTGTTAGCAAAACATTCAAGGCCCTAGTTTTAATGTTGCATGACTTAAGAGTAAGTGTTTGTGAGATGACACATAATCATCCATATCATCACGGAGCTAGACCTATAGATGCTACATTTTGTAGCCAGTCTTGTGCTAACACAGACACAGCTAACACCTTCTAGGTTAGGTTGAAATAAATTATGAAAGAATTTCTGTGATGGTAGCATGGTTTTTAGAAAAGAAAAACAGAGTGGTGGGAATGTTTCTGATGTGTGGCCCAATCCAATATTTCAGGGCATATCTTGGCAAATATGATTTTTTTTTTTTAAAGCAAACTTTTCTTTACGTTCCTACAGCCTTGATTCACTTCTACTTGAATTTCTCTTTGTATAAGCTGACATATAAGTCTCTTATAATTATTTCCTTTCTACTCCCTTTCTCGCTCCCTCCTGTTAATTCTGTTTTTATCTCACTTTCTCTGCCTCTAATTTTCTCCATCTTTCTCTCTCCACCCTGTCACTATCTCTCTGGTGACAATGTCCTGCAGTTATGAGGCAAGGTCAGAGAAGTGAAATCCATTTAAATACTGATGTAACTCTCTGGAGGCCCATACTCAGCCTCCACAGCACCCCTCCCTGTACGCCTCACCCAAATTGACAAATGGATAGATCTCTGTAGAACATTCATTATTTGTCCTGTATTAATCACTTAATGTATTACACATCTACTGGAATCACAGCTCGTGCATTCTTCTCAGGGCCTCCAAAAAACCCAAAAGTTTATAGAGAGAAAAACAACCTGTTCGTCATTTTTAAGGACTGTGTTGGTAGTTGTAGTAGCTGTTTGTGTAATAGGTTCCTTGGGAAGTCACAATGTGTTTGTTGATCCCAGGTGCATCTGCATTTGAAATATTTCCATCCTTGTTTATGGCACACCAAGGGATCTGCCATTTCCATGGTTTAATTCCCTCTCATGCTAAGTCAGGAGCTCCATAAAAACACCACATGTTGCTCAGCAATGAAACAGCTACCTCATGTACAGATCTAAACTATTCCAAGGTGTGTGAGGAGGCCAAAAACATGTTTTTGCAGGAGTCTGTAATGGAAGAGTCGCAAGATTTAACATCAGTGATAAGATATGAGAACATTTGCTCTCATATGCTTACCTACAGGAAAATATATCCTTAATAAAAATTTAAAAAAAAGCACTCGTTCATCACATATGGATCCTAATTGTTCATTTTTCAGAGCTTCTGATTGTTCTCATTTTCATATCATTCTGATAACTTCTTGGTTCATTGTTGCATAGCTTTTACATAATACTACACAGTTCAAGCTTTTATGCTCATGCAAATTCAAGTTAGAGTGGAAAATAATGCCAACCAAACCACCAATCAAATGTTTATCATTTGATACATCTTTCCTTGGTATTTCCAGTTCACTATATTTACATTGCTTCCTGCATGAAATGTGCCCCGCCTGTACAAGATCCTGCCAATTTTTATGCAAGACATTTATGTGATTGTATATAAACACAATTAATAGGGAATTAACACTTACTAATATTAGACAGCAGGAATAGTTGTATGCAGTTCTTTTCCTACTACTGTTGACTTTATATTGCAATTTGAAAGTTATTAGAAATTAATCAAGTTTAGAGTGTGCTTCTGAAAATGTCACTTTATGCACACATTCTGGGATAAACATGTTCTGAAAGTATAAAATGAATGAAAATGAATTGATCATATTTGTACTATATAATTTTTATGCATACTCACTCACTAAAGTTTATGCAGCATTTAATTATGCACAAATTATGCTTGATTATGTTATTACACACAAAAAGCGACCACTGGTGGTCAAATATTACTCTATGCTAATTAACGCATTGTACATAATTATAAAAACAACATGCAGTGGTGTTTTTAACCCTCAGACAAAGACAATGCACATCCTTTACTGAATATGATGCCAAAAAACTGCTAATTCTGTAGGTGATTTTTTTCAATATTCATATTACCAAATCAAAGTGTCCACACACGGCCTAAATGGCCTCAGAATGTAATATGAGCAACCGGAAATAACTTGTGAATGGGTATCCCAAGAGGTGCATTTACAGTATGTTTCAGTCTTATCTCTAACAACTGTTTGGCCGACCTGGTTTCTTCACCTAATCCAAGATTTTGCAATCAAATTTAAACTTGTTTTTTAAGTCGCAAACTATCTTACAAATTTTTAACCACATTGAAAGCCTTAAAAAAAGATTCACAATATGCAACCAACTGAGGACAGAAGACACACTCTCTTATCAACCCAACCGCATTATCAGCATTCCTAAAATATGAAATGTAAACAAAGTTGTGTTATCTTCAGACCTATCTATTGACACCAAAAATAATTCCGTAATCACAACACTTATGCATTTGGGCTACTGTGAAAACAATCCTATTATCTGTCAATCGTTTAAGTCTATTTCCACACTGTATTTTGTGCTTTCTCTATTCCCCCTACAGCAAACAATTGGGTGGTTTTAGTGTATTTATTAATAATGCCAGCGGCCTAAATAAGAAAGTGACAGAAAATATCTTAATCCTCAAAATTAAAGGGATAAGTCCAACACTTTAAGTGGTCTGACACTAGAGGGTTTAGGCCTATGTAGAGTGGATCTACCTTCGCTCGCCCTGGAGCCTTCTTATCACAAATGTGCCATTTTAAATATAACACTACTGTATTCCTTCCCTCCCCCACCTTTCTATCTCTCATTACTCATGCCATGCGAAAGGTTTAATAGTTGTCTGTACTTGCCTTTTACTTTGTGCTATTTTTAAGAGCGCAGCTCCCGATTGTTGTCATGCTATACAACATTAAGGGACACTGCCTGGGAACACCCGTCCAGGAGACAGATTTTTACTCCAGAAACTGACAGATGCACGCTAGTTAAATCTGATTTACAGGTCTTGGCACATCCAGGAAAGCTTTAAAGAGTGTGATGAGTCCTTTTGCAATGTGTTTGATGACATGGGAATGTACAACAAACATATCAAAACTGAGATAATAAGGGAACAGCTTCTGGCCTGGATTTCAAGCAGCTACAATAAAAATATAGCATTATGTGCCAGTGCACGCCTGTTGGAATGGTTGGTTTCAGCACTGGGCCGCTATGCCACATGCTATCAGCCGTTCAGGGGACAAGCTGTGATATTGGAATGAAAAAATCCCACACCTCCACCCCCTCCCTGCCTTTCCCTCTTTTTCAGTATCGTACTTTTGTAATTGCGGCCGCCATAATGAAATCATTTCAGCAGAGATAACAGATTTCACATCGCGTTACCAGCTTCCTTTGGAAGAGGCCACCACATGAAGGCGTCTAAAAATATTCCTCTTTCATGCATCATCAATATCTTCATTATATGAAAGATGGACGTCAGGTTGGATTTGCTGTTTTCTTTCAATGCCAGTTGACAGGGTAGCATCTTGCCTGTGTCTGTGACACACTGCTTTTTTGTCTACTCTGTAATTCCACTTTTGCAGACGTGCAGAAAGCTGTTTTACACCATACATGCGGTGAAGCAGTTCACGATAATGCTTGGAACGGAATAGAAGTGCCCTTGTCAAATCATAATAGGGAATAAGGGACACACATTTGCTCATTTATTGTCTTCTGTTGGGATTATGCATGAAAATCTTGTATAAACACACACTTGACATGAAGTTTACATATTTCCAAGTATTCCATATATTGTCATTTCTTTAAAAAAAATCCCTATCTGCTTCGTTGTAATATCATTAGCAGAATTATTAGCCGATCTCTTACAGGAACAATGAATATTACATTTACAGTATAAAACAGTGTGAAAATACTGTAGTTTGAATTCTCAGTTACAGAGTTGAGATATAACAGTTTTTTATGACACATGTTTATCTTCTCTGCTTGAGCTTGTCAGCCAAGCTATGAATATTTATCAGTCCGAACTGTTGACTAAGCATTTTCTGAATGAGCCTTGACTTCTCCCACATGGACGGCACACCATGCTGCGGCTCTCGCGAGCGTGCTCCGAGGAACTTCAACTTCAAGTAATTTAACACTTGAGAAAGTGTGCTCACCTCTCAGAAATGGCACGGACCTTTTCTCGTTCTTTCTGACACATATTTGTGAGGGTTCACATTTTAGTAACTATAGAAGCAGGAAATAAAATGCAATGCCTCATTTTGATGCAAGTCAAGCCTAATTATTTAGTAACGGAGGGGGGAAAATACAATTGATTCTGTTTTTCGTCTTTAGGCGGTGTATCATTTTCCCTAGATACACACTACAAAGTGAATTCCAACTGTGCTCTGGGACACAGTGGTGAAACACGGGGATGTCCACGGGCAAAGGCCTCAAGTCACATTCTGTGATGCTAACCATAGATGTACAGTAAACACACTCTTCTTGCCTTGTTCTAATTACTGTCAGTCAGGTGATGAGGTGATGAGTGTCTGCTTGTGTCGGTATGGTCAAGGTCTTTGCAGGTTGCACACGTTCATTTACTTGACTCACAAGCATATACTGTTTTGATTCTAGTACATAAATTTCCTTCTTTTCCTTTCCTTTCCTCTTGATTCAAACTGCTCCATCTGTGCCCTCTGTATGAAAGGGAATAGTTGAGCAGGCCTGACAAAGGGCGGCACAAAGGAGGCAGAGGTGCTGAGGGAAGCTGAGCACCGCTGGAAGGGATTCCTATCTGTTTGTGTGTGTGCAAGTGTGAGTGTGAGAGAGAGAGAAAGAAAGAGAGAGAAGGAATGAACAGTTGTGTACATGCCAGAATGTGTGTCAATTTGAATATTATATTTCCCTACCTTCAGAGCATCTGATAATGGCAAAGAAAGCATTTGAATATTTGATGCATTTCAAAGACAAGGATGTATTTGCATTGTTGTTTCACAAATTTAACCAATAAACAAAAATATGCAATGGCTTAAGAATAGTTTCTATAAAAGACAAAACAAAAAAAAGAAACAAAACAAAAAAAAAGCATGCACATTTTTGCCTACTGCAGTTTATTGTTTATTAGTCCTGTTTTTTCTTTCTAATCTTTGTTACTGAAAATGAGATGTACAAAAGAAATTTTGAGTCATATTATTGTTTTATTTAAAAAAAAAGGGGGGGGGGGGGAGACATATGGTGTGCATGATAACTGCTGTTTGAAAACAGGTCAACTCTAACTGGACCCAACTCCCGTCCTCCACGCCTTTCTGACCGAGCCCGCCTGGCCCTATGCATGCTACCGTCCGAGCTGGGCCTGCCGTTGCTGCGGCAACAACAACAACAACTGCATCGTGGCTGGCATGGATCCGTTCGGCAGCTCGGCCTCATTATGCTGCTGCTAGCTTTGATGTGGTTTGTGAGGCTTTACCTGCATTACTGCAGCCAGTGGCTCTACCTCCAGGCCATAGCAGTTCCTGTCAACAAGTGAGTTTGCTTCCTTTGATATTGCTCTGCACTCACACACACAAACACACACATACACACACACATACAGAGAAGAAGAACATTTGGATACACATACAGACACATGAGCACCCACAGTGCTGCTGAAATCCATTAACAAAATGGAGTAGTGATACAGTACATACAGAAGATTAGCGTAGCATTTTGGCAAATTGCAAATTCACACGTGCACACACATTAAGACTTGCATGTAAGCTCAGAAAGACACACATGCAAAGTATGATCATTGCGAAATAGGATGTGGAGTGGATAACGAGCAGAGTGGAGAATGAAAATGTGCCATGTCTGAGTGTGTGTGTTGCCAAACATGCAAGCTGGATACACCCAAATCATCTGTTTGGAATCCCCCCATTAACATTTTAACAAGACTCTCTCAATATCAACAAGCCATTGCAGGGGGAGTTTGCTCACCACATGGCTTTAAGTCCCAAAAGGCTACATTATTTGGAAGGAATTTATTGTTATTATTTGGTACACAGCATTGATAATAAACAGCAATAAGACACCGCAGAACTGTTAAATCACATTGCAATAGCATATGGTGCTGATTTAATTCATCACAATAAAAAAAGGCTGGCTGCAAACAGGCATACAAGAAGGTTTTTATTACAATAACACGGGGGTGCAAACATCACGCGTTAAATCATGGAAAGTGATTGAGGATAGCAGAGAGGAAAAATAACTGGACAGATGAAGAAAAAAAAGAAAAAGAAGAATGGACTGAGGGGGCAGATAGGAGGTGGAAAAAAATTTGAAAACAGAGGGGGTCAACGTCGGATGACAACTTCCACATGTCCGAATCTGCTGCTCTCCCTCCGAGCATTTCTCTCTCCATGCAGTGGTCAGAGCTGTTGGTGCCCAACAAGAGACCGAGTGACAGTTAGAGCAGTTAGCATGATGACAGGCTGCCCTCCCTTCTCCCTTTCTATCTCCTGCCTCTTTTTTTTTCTTCCTTTCTGATCTGTGTCTGCTTCCTCCTTCCCAATAATCCACCCCTTGGTCATCGGTGGCCAGCAAAGTGTGGACTGACAGTGTTGCAGCACAGCAATGGACCTCTCTTTCTTTCTTTCTTTCTTTCTTTCTTTCTTTCTTTCTTTGCAGAAATTAATTATTTAATAAAGATGAATAAATCAAAATAAAATCATTTAAAGTTAATTCAGATAAATGAATGAAGTAATAAGTAAATAAATGAACAAATAATGTAATAGTGGTACGAATAGGTCCAGAGTAGCTTCCTGTTCTGACAATGACAGGGTATGAAGTATAGAGTGGCATGAAAATGTTTGTGCAGGCTGTAGTCTATGAAATGGTTTGTGACAAGGATCAAGCATCATGAATAAGAAGACAGAACAAGCCGGCAAATGATGACAAACAAAACAGGAAGTCCTAAATACCAAACATCATGTGTGATAATCTGTTATTATGATTGATATTAAAACAAAAGTTAAATTCATTTTTGTGGATGCACCCCCAAAATGTTTACCCAACTAAAATGAATGTTAGATTTTCAAATAGATAATCCATTTATGACGCAGTTAGTTAAATTACAATACTCTATGATTACATTTCTAACTGAATCGGTCCCTGAAAAGCAAGATGTAAAAACAATCTCACAGAAAGTTTGACAATGTATAGATGTGTAAATAAAGATGTGTAAATAAAGTATAGAGTATAGAGTAAAGAAAATGAATAAAATGAAAATATATCTTGAAATGAAGAAATGCAACTTATATTTTGTCTATGCTGTGCTTTATTAGTATATCAGGATAATCAAGTTTTCTCTAGTCATTCTTCAAGTCAGATTTAATTGTTTTATTGATTTAGAAAATAGAATCCTACAACGTTAAGCTGTTTTTCTCTGCGTTCCAAAATGACGTGAATCTGTTAGATTTGCTTCAGATAAAACACCAATGGGCTTCAACTGTCAGATTAATGGACAGAATCCGGGAGATGTTTGACTCTTGGAGCAAATCAGATGGAAATTAATGAGAAAAAGTGGACCTCTCCTCTCCCACCATTGGTTCTACCTCCTCCTGACTGATGGGAAGATTAAGAAACTCATGAGGCTTGATGTAAATGGGGAGTTTGACTTAAAACAGGGGGCTTTGGAAAGCTCTGCCTTGTATCAGGTGTCTGTTAACTTTGACGCATCTTCAGTGTATTTGAATTTAATTTGGTTTGAATTAATATTATCAAGTCATTTAAAGCCTCCTTTAAAACAGGAAGTGACCTGTAAGGCAAACAACAGCTAATTATAATGGTAATTGTCATCAAACTAATTAAATATGATTGAATCAACCACAAGTATTATATCACGGTGTGTGAATTGCTGGAACCAGTTGCCCCAGAGCGGCAACGCATCACAAACATAAATACGGTACACACATATTGACACTTTCCTCTCTCTCTCACTCTCTCTCTATCCAGATTCCGCTTCCACGCACACACAGTGGACCTCGTCTACCAGAGTTCTTTGCTCCACACCCGGGAGGAGCTGGCAATGGTGGTGGTGGGTCCCCTGACCTTGAACGCAGTAACGTTCCTGCTGGTTCTGATCAGATGGGGCTGTCAACTGATATTTGGCTCACTCCCTTCCTTCACGTCAAAGTTTATCATGGCTCAGGGAGTGTGGACAGTCCTCGACCCCCTGGCAGTCTTTGCTGTAGACGCCGTCCTCGGGGTAAGTCACTTAAAAATAACTTGGACATTTGTGCACTTTAAATAGGAGTTCACTTTAGCTTGGCAAAGTGACTTTAGATTACTTAAAAGAGGGTGGTGGGGAGTGAGAAGGGTGCGTGAGAGAAACTGTGCAAGGTTAAATGGGGGTCTTTTCTGGTAGTGGGTTAAATTTTGTCAGTTTTGGTTGACTGAAGTAATTTGGAAAGTTTCTCAGCATCACTTGACAACAGATACTATCTAAAGTATGTCTTAGTTAAAGAATCTCTTCCCAAACATCTCTACTTTTTCCACTAATGACAAAACAAAATCAAAAAATCCAAACTCATGTATTGAACTTTGGTATTAAACATTTTAAAGTCTGGGAAATTGAATCCTTTGCATCCTTTTCCTTACAAATTATACAACACACATCTTTCATTTCAATCTTTGTCTCCTCAGCGTCTCGCTTACAGCCCTGACGTACCAGTTGGTGATGCAGCAAAGCTTTATTGGCACTTCTATCGAGCTGACCAATCAGGTGCAGCGGGTGTGATCATCACGCTGTTCATCTATACGGTCCACTTTCTGCTTTCCATCACCATCCTCTCCATTTACTTTCTCAGGTGAGCTACACATAAAGAGTATGTCCTCAGTCAATGTCCAGAAAATACTAAATTAGCTTGATATTGCAATTGCAGTATTTCTTATTTAAATGATCATTATTTAATATTTAAATTTAAATTTAAATTGCAACATTGCAATTTATATTGAGTGTTTTTCATTTTTATTTTTCATGCTTGTTTTCACTTTGCTGGTCAGTTGAAATGATTATACCTGTCATTGTTTTTACCATTTTGTCACAGATATCACGACAAAATATAACACTATGCTAGTTTTTTAACAGAACTTCCCAAAAAATAGCATTAAACAGCTGCAGTTCATTCAGAACTCTGCAGCTAAAGTTTTAACCAGGACTAAGTCAGTCACACAATAGATTTTAAAACCCTAATGTTAGTCTACAAATCCGGTTTAGACCCATAATACGTCTGTGATATGTTCAGAGAATATAAACCAAGCAGAGCTCGTAGATCCAACAACTCAGGTCAGCTAGTCCAGACCAGAGCTCAGACTAAACATGGAAAGGTAGCATTCAGCATTTAGCTGTTATGCTGCAAACAAGCAGAAATGTAAACACTTTTAAATCCGAGTTAAAATACATTGTTTTCCTCAAGAGCCTATCCATGAAATCTGCACTGTATCTAATGTTGCTTGCTTTTAAGATTAAGTTATTTTATCATGATTTTTGCACACCCTATTAATTATGTCTCAACATGATTTTAATTATTTCTGCATTGTTTCTATTTCTCTACATCTTCTTTCTATAGCACATTACATTACTGTTATGTATGAAATACGCTATGCAAATAAACTTGCCTTGCCTAGTCAGGTGGATGCTGAAGATATTGATGATGGATAGACATGGTCAAGATGACTTTTTAAAATTCAAAGTGAGCATCAAAACGGGAAAAGAATTGGATTTAAGTGACTTTGAACGTTGCATGGTTGTTTGGCATTGGAGGGCCGGTCTAAGTATTCCAGAAACAACTAAATCAAGATTGTAAAAAGGGTGCCAGTCTTAATTTCAGCTGCCACATTCGGTTGATGGTCAGCATTTGGCATAAACAACATTGAATTTGAAATAGCATTGATCCATCCTGGCTTGTTTCAACAATTCAACCCAGTTGTGGTGGTTTATTGGTGCGAGGGATATTTTCTTTGCACACTTTGGGTCCCTTAGTACTAAATTAACATAATTTAAACACCACAGCCTACCTGAGCATTGTTGCTGACCATGTCCATCCCTTTATGAGCACAGTGTAGCATCTTCTAATGGCTACTTCCAGCTGGATAATAAACCATGTCATAAAGCTTGCTTCATCTAAAACCGTTGTCTTGAACATGTCAATGAGTTCATTGTACTCAAATGGCCTCCACAGTCACCAGATCTCATTCCAATAGAGCACCTTTGGGATGTGGTGGAACGGGAGGTTTGCATCAAAGATATGCAGCCGACAAATCTGCAGCAGTTGAGTGATGCTATCATGTCAATATAGACTGAAATCTCTGAGGAATGTTTCCAACACCTTGTTTAACCCATGCCACAAAGAATTAAAGCAGTTCAGATGACCAAAGGTTGTCCAACTGGGAAGAATCAAGGTGGATGTGATAAAGTGGCTGGGGAGACTATATTTCTATGATCGCTGAGGATAAAATTCACTTGAACTAATAAACCTAATAAAGTGGGTTAAACATACACAAGCTAACAACATACAATGTGTGCCCCTCTCAGACTGAGGTCAGTCATGCTGATACATTTATTTGCTGGATTTGCATTGTGATTGTTTAACTCCTCAGGATGAGGTTTAACCAAGTCTGTGTTCAACCTGATGACGATCAGTACAAAGGATGCTGCTCCTTGCAGTGAGACGGCAGACTTAAATAACGGCTTGCCAAATACTGATTCCACATTTCCGACTTCAAAGATGACTGTTACTCTGTATCATAAAGCAAAATAGAACCATTTTTGCAGAATGGAGCTAACAAAGAAGAGGGCCAGGTGATAAATTACTGCATAATGTAACACAGTATTCATCTGAGGTGTGTTCTCCCACTTTCACATGAAACAAAATTCCATTAACGGTTCAAAATGTAAGGAAAACCCTTATTGAATAAATCAGTTTGAGATTCGGGGGCCGAGGAGAGGGTGTCATCTTATTTCAGTAAGCGGGAAGCTTATCAGGATCCAGCTAAATGGACAATATTAAAACAGCAGCCGAGTATAATGACTTCTGCCACTCAACCGCCACACAGGTTTGTGTTGAATGTAGGCCACGAGGCTGAAGCAAAGCTGATAATTTTATGGGTTACAGTTTCCTATTGGCTGTAAGGAAGGGGCTCTGACACAGACCGTGACCTATTTCTAAAAAAAAATGCCTCGGGCTATATGTATAGATAGAATGGACTGTTATCCTTTTTAATTACATTTTAGGCAGCTTTTATTCACTTCTTTCAAGAATACGTCACACCTCTGTTCTCGGTGAAACTTCATAAACACCAAGGAGCATTTATGTCAAAGAAAAAGTGATATTTATGTTTATAATCTTAAAATTTTTCAATAGATTATACATACCAACCATGATTTAGTGAATACCAATGGATTAAATAACATTTTATATTGTAACCTTTTATTTCCTGTGTGCTTTAATCTACAGTTGTCATATTGTCATTAATGTTGTGTTAAAATCGTTCCATATGTTAACCTATGCATGTTCCTATGGTGACCCCAGGATAAAAAGGTTCTGATGTGAGCCTTATCATCCAGGTCATGCCCCACATATAAGAAGATCATACTAAAGTTCAGGACTCTTCTACCGCTAAGGAAATTATCCTTTTTGAAGCACAAAGATGCAAAGACGATGAATTCCTCCAAGAGAGAGAGACTGCATAAATGAATGAGAAGCAAAATTCAAGTGTAGGATAAAAACGATTGCATGCTATTCCTGTGTCTGAGGTCAAGATTCTACAAACATTCCTCTCCCAAGAGCGATGGAGAATAATGCCGAGTTCAAAGCTCTGTACCAGCTTCTTGTATAAATCCTCGTCTCCTTGATGTCGGTTTTATTTGAGAGCTGATTACCCTTTGACAGGCTAGAATCTCTGTGGAAGGGCACAAGGTCTGCTGGTTTTGATGGTCAGCCAAAGCATTTGTTTACAGACATGGTGTTTCTTTTTTGGGGGTTGGCTGCATGCAACCCTTGTGTGGCAGAAAAAAAAGAAGACTTTAGTAATGTGCACTCGTCTTGAGGTATGAATCAATAAGCCCTCCACTGTGAACAGCATTTTCTTGTGACTCAAGCCAGGCTCTCCAGACACATGCACCTCTGTTGCATCTGTGGCGTTTGAAGCTCAGCATCAACACTGAAGAAAATCCCAGAATCGAACTCCCACACGTTAGCAGATTCACGACCACACAGACACCAAGCCAAACATGGACAGTCAGCTGCAGTCAGCCTGTGTTAACAAACTACTTCCCACTCATAGGCCAATTTTGTTTGATTCCTTTTGCTATTTCAATTCATATACTTTATAGGGCATTACCCTGCAAATATGCTCTACATAATCAATAAAAGCGGCATGAGGTTTTCCATAGGGCTGCTTCAAAAAAGCCTATCAATTTGTTTGGCAACAAAGTTAGTTATGTTAAGCTATCATTGTGAACACAAGTCAAACATGCATGCTGCACCTTGCTTTGTCTAATATGGCATATACTGTTTTTTTCTCAATGCACTCCTTCCAGATTCCACAACAATGGTCGCATGCTAGATGTCTTCCAACGACTTACAGCCAAGGGGGGCATGTACTTCCTGCCGCAAGACCTTGAGCTATCCAATCAAGAACTGAGCTACATTGTCAAAAAAGCAGAGCAGTGGAGAGGCTTCAATGGGGAGAGGCGTAAGGTAAACGCATCAGTTTACAACATATGAGATAATTGAGCAGATGATTGTGTCGCTAAGGATGGAAAAACTAAAAGGTCTCTAATACTTGTTTGATTGATTAGGTTTCTGTAATCTGGGCATGTTTCTGAATAAGAGGGCTGACTGGAATGGGATGAGCAGCTACTGGTCATTTAAAGGAGAAGTTCCATCTGAGAGGAACTATAGATTGTGCTCATTTTATATGATTATATTTTCTTTAGTTACATTTGAGAAAGCTGAGAATTCATCTCAGAGGTCTTTAGCTTCATTCTAATTAGTACAAGATAATTACCAAAACAGAGACTCGACTAGTGGGCTGCCTGATTAGTCTGTGAAAACCAATTTCCAAAGATATTTCATTAAAGAGAGACTGCTCAATCACCACACACAGTGGAATGTATGTGGATGTTACAGCGGGAATTTTCTTCATGTGGACATCCTCGTGTCAGGGAAGGCAATTCCACTCTCAGTGAGACATGCTGTCACACGTTTGACAATCCAGCCGAGGTCGACGGTGATGTCACAGGGAAGGGCAGTGCATTAGCGCCGAGCCTACATCCGATGTTCAATCTTTGCATAGTGATTGAAAATGTGACTTGTGGAGATAAGGGAAATAGAATGCAGCGATCAAACTGCAGCCCCTCTTTTAATGTATTCTGCGGTGGTACACATCACTCCGTGTTCTCCTTGTTCATTAACATCAGTGCTCTTTGCTTCCACAAGTTCATGTGATTATAAACGGAAGCAGAAACTGCAGCAAATTTTTTGGTTTCGGGTGACAGATTAACTTGCTGTTGGGAAACGATGCATCATTTTGTCTTAAGACTCCAGTTAAAAGTAGCTTGAGCCAGCCAGGAGATATTCTTTGAGGGGTCAAATGAGTTCAATTTAAAATTTTTATTAATCAGTGAAATACTATGCCCTGTGCAACCCTGTCCACACTCAACCTACACTTTAAAAACCGAGTTCCTAAAGTGCAAATGCAGGCAGTTTTTATCTTTCCAATTAGAAGCAGACCCCTCAGAAAAAGTCCAGTAATAAGTTCTTAAGTTGTAGGGGAAGTAAGTTTTGTATAATGATTTGCAGCACTATAAGCTTTAGTAAGCACAAGTTGCCAAAAAAAAAAAAAAAAAAACATCTTAAAGAAATATTGAGAATATAAAGGCAAGGCAAGGCAAGGCAAGGCAAGTTTATTTGTATAGCACATTTCATGTACAGGGCAATTCAAGGTGCTTTACATACAAACAATAGAAACATTACAGCGGGGTGCAGAAAGCATTAAGAAGAATTAAAAACA
>JAOXYM010000019.1:17144118-17203249 GCA_028567055.1 Leptatherina wallacei
GGATTAGTTAACCTGTCAACAGTAACGAACAGGGCTCGAGCATTATTGCGGTTCTTGGCTATGATGTCAGAAAAGAACGATTGTCTTGCATTTCTCAGCTCCAGGGAAACACATATAATTTTGGGGGGTATTTAGATGTATTTTATAATAAGGGAGACCGGGGCTTGTTATCACACTTTTTACTCTCTTACATATTTCTTGGAATCAATACATTATTTAAAACAAAAATGTGTACCAGATAAAAGATCCAAGTTTCAAGTATATATTTTGTGTTCATGTTATTTTCATATCTTTTGTCAGTGCAGAGTTATAGGCAATCAAATAAAGAGTGTGAACATGTGACATGATGCCCCACCATGGGGTAAGTTGTCTCACTATATGTTTAAGATGTCTCACTGGATTTTGCAACTAATAAAACAAGGACACAATTATCATTGTTGTATTTTTTTACTTGAAAGTGAACATTGAAGTCAGGCACATACAGTGTTTCTCACTGACTTTGAAGAAGTTATTTAACATGGCCATTGAATGAATGTTAACGCAAGCAAAATAATATGCAACACGCACTGGATTAAAGTCCAGACTGCCTCAAATGCCTGTTTTACCTTGCTTAAAGTAGTCAAGACTCATCCGAATGCAGTTCTGGCATATGTATAGACTGATTTGCCAGGAGTACATTTTTCATTGGCCTATGCTTTGCATATTATGCACTGCACCCAGGTTTCTCCTGGGCGGCTGTTTCCAAATGGCTCTACACAGACAGAGCACAGGGACTCATCTTCCTCTGACAAGGAGTCATCTGTTTTTTTTGTTGTTTTTTTTTACCTGTCCTCTTTTTCCCCCGTGCTTTGCATTTTTTGGTATTTTGGATTTAGTTGCATTGGTGAGAATAGCAGTTTTACTCTATTTTTTTCTGCTGGTAAACTGTTTTTTCACATGCGACAACTTTACCCCAAAATGATTGAGACAAGTTGCCCCGAACTACCATGTTTGTTGAAGCTTGCTCTAGCTTAAAGTTAGCATAAAACAAAACAATGACTGAGGTATGCCTTAATGTCTCCCGTAACAAATCTGACAAATCACTGTTAGGACCTTAACCTGAAAGAAGCTTATTTTGAAATATATCAAGTTAATATTTTTTACTTTGGATGGTTACTTTGCAAAATGGTTATTTGGTGCTCACCTCAGCTCACAATGTGCTATGCTCTTCTCACACAGGACATGACACCGGACCATGTAAAGGAAGAAAACTAGTTTTCCACTTTTTTGTTGCAGCTGCTGGTGGAGGAGATGATTGCAATGTGACAACTTACCCATGTGACAACTAGCCCCGCTCTCCCCTATAATATCATTCCTATAAAAATCAAAAACTTACAACATTGAATTATTTGTATCTTACAACAGTTTTATAACCTTTAATAAACTGTTGCTCTGATTCTGAGAACAAAGTACAATACTGATAATGTTACTGTGGGTCTGTTTTCTTGAAGCAAATCAAACCTCTTTATGTTTGCAGACATAAAGAAAATCAAATAAAATAAATAGATAATAAATAAAATGCCCCATTTAGCAGTGGATCGGCTCTTCCTGTGCTACACTCCTAAATCATCCGTGCATTACCGCATATCTCCCTACACAGCAACAATTACAGCACATTTCATATTGCAGCCAATTTGGTGTTATTACACTGATAAAATGCTTGCGCGTTCACACAGCTTGATGAAAATTTAGGGTTATTGCATTTTAACATTTCTACATTATTCAAACGGACAATTTTTCATCAAAATCAGACGGGCCTTGCCATTATTTTATAATTATTGTAACAATTTCTCCTAAGAAAAGGGTCACTTTCCTAACTCAGCAAAGACATATCCCTATTAGACTAATTTGCCTACATGCAAATTTTTGTCATTTTTCCCTCATTAACTATTTATCATGGATAGGGGGAAAAAAAATATTCATGAAGGCGAGCAAAGGAGCAGCCCGACATAGCTGAAACTAATATTTTGCAACTCTAATGATTTTTTGCATCCTTAATTAGATAGAATAAGGTTGATATGATTAGGTCAGGATGTAGTGTTTTTCATTAAAAATACATTTCAGAAACTGTATTCCAAATGTGCCCTTGCAATTAAATAATGAATCCAACGCATTCCTTATTATGGACCCAATTAATATTGAGGCGAGGGCGTAATTTTAATAACAGTGGGCTACGAGGCCTTCATTAGCTGACTGAGAGAAAAGGAGGGATGAGGAGAAGGAAAACAAGGTACTCACTGGAACAGCTGCGGTCTGCAGCCAATCTTTAAAAAGTTATTGAGCAATAACATTCTATAAAGGACGGAGTATGACATTTTCTGCAAATTTTGTATGATCCCAGGCAAACTGGGCTGCAAATATCCCATTTGTTTGGGCCTAATTTGATGTCAGCTATCCCATTGTGCAACTGAAACTTTCCATTAAATTAGATGGGTGTTAAAGCTGCATTCATTCACAGATCACAGTTTGTTGCTTCACCATCCAGAAAACTTTCAACACAAGTAAATTTGAAATCTGTCTGCACTTATATGTGCCTGAATATTTTGTGTCCAAGCTGTCCATGCTGATCTGTTCACCTCTATCATCTGTAATAAGACAACTAGAGACCGGTGGGGGGATCACTCCAATCACAGTGCACGTCAACTTATTGATGTTCTGATTTATAAGCACACAGCAGCCATTGCAATGTTGTTACATCAGAATTTAGTCCGAGTGGGTCAGACTTCAGCACTGGCTATCATTTTGATCTCAGGCACATACCTGTAAAGTGTTGACAGACATAAAAACACCAGCCAAAGTTATCTAACACACAACCCACAAGCAGAATTTTGCTTATGAAGAACAAAGAACATGTTTTAATTTATACTTTTAAAACCTAAGGTCCCCCAATAAGAAGAGTTTAAGAACAGATGGTACCAAACTGTGCCAAAATGGCCATTTTGAAAGTGGCTATACTAAAGCCTTTCTAATCTTGTTCTGCTTCACTTTATCAGAGCTTTGCAGAAATATTGTTCTCATATTGTACAATCATCTGATAAATTTAGAGCTACATCTTAAAAAAAATCTCACAAGTGTTCCCTCTACTATGACACCAATAGTGCACAAATTAACCTTCTGCATCAGAGATATACTCATTTTATTATGAGTTTGTAATTTTCAAGCAAGGGTTAAGGTATTCCAATTGTGTTTTGAATTACCATCATGAACATAACTGACCAACCAAAATGCCTTTTTCAGTTCTCAGTTACAAGATAGACAATACATATATTTCAGCCACATAAATCTATAGTTAAGTAGGCCTACAAGGCCTTCATTGGCTGTTGAGAAAGGAATTGATGAGAACGGCCCCAAGGAGCCTTGACATCAACATCATGAGATGATGTGGGGTTATAAGATGAGACAGAAGATACTGACATAATTAAAATCTATGGAAGATCTCTTCAAGATTGCCGAAACCACTTTCCTTTTCTCTAGAAAATAGCAGATATCTACTCATGAATTATGTGGTTCAATTATATTGCAGTGTGCACACCATCAAGCCATTCATGCATCACATTAGTTTCATACTTAGACTTTACCACTGTTTCTTTTACTGGGAACACAAAAAAAGCCTTAATTACAGCAATTAAAACACTATTAGAGGTCATAGTAATCAATTAGATGAAACCTTGTATCCTGGATGCTGTAACTAAGAAAAACTAGCAAAATCTGCGTGATGCTCTGTCTCCCTCCAGCTCTGAAACAATAAAATAAAATAATTCACATTCAATAACCAGCCTACAAATGGCCTATTATTATCAAACTTGTAATTTTCACAAGGCAGTCATAAAACATCATCTAATTTTTACATCTCACCAATTAACTTTATATCATTGATTCCTTCATGCCATACGATCCTTTAGGTTGCTCCGAGGTTTAGCCATTACTGATGGGGTAAGACATCAGCAGCAGAGTTTACTGACAAAGCAAAGAGGATGAATATGAAGAGGGCCTTCCTCCCTCTGTGCTTTTTAATTTGACTTTATGATCAAGGGCAGAGCAAATAATGAGTTTCTGTAAAATAGCATTAGCTACAAATAATATGAATCACAGCTGAGATGACTTGAGAAACCTCTAGATAATAATAAGCTAATAAAAGGTTACAATTTTTAGGTAGGAACCTGCAGTTTAGTCAAGTAGAGGTAAATTTGCACAAACTGATCAAATAAACAGAAAATCTTCACTTTCCTTGTGTCCGTTTACCCTACTAGCTATGAGCTAGTAAGTGCTGTAGCATGCTCCACATCATACTAGCACTTCAGTAATGAGCCCCATTAATTATGTAAAGGCAGTGATGCAGATGGACCTAATTAATTGTCTCCTGTCACCCCCTTGATTATTGTACCTGGAAGGGAGGTGTTCATTTCTGTAATACTTAAGCAGGTACGCAAACTGTTTTGTCGGATCCACCGCCATGACAATGACGGAGTAGAGTGCAGATTTACCTGCTGCAGAGCTCCTTCGTTGTTAATTCACCAAAAAAGGAAAGTTTCCCAGTGGTGCTGAGATGTTGTGATAATTGAGGGAGAGAGGCAGAGATTAGAAGAAGTGGGGAATAAGGGAGAGAAGGGGTTTGTGTGGTGGCCCTGGAGATGTTTTCTCAACCTGATTGCATCAACATTTGCGTACGTTTGCACCGTTTGTCACTGTATGTCTAGGTAATGGGTTACCAGCGGGCAAGTTTGGGAACACCCAAGGTGTTTTGTAACTGCAGCGTGGTTGGTGGGGAGTGAACCTGTTGAGAGTCAAACAGCACAGATTGGAGTGGTAATGACAACCTGGGTCTGGGAGACTGGCTGTTAATCATATGAGATGTATTCTCCATTTTAATCTACAGCCAGTGGAACACAAAGGAGAATCAAGGGGTACATTTCTGCAAATTAAAAAAGGAAGAAAGTAAGTTTTGATCTCAGTGCATGAAAAATATATTTCTGAAACAAAATTAGATGGTTACAGAACAAATATTTGTTAAAAACAAGAGACATATATACAGTTTACCTGAGGATGCATCCCTTTTCTCCATATACTCGCTTTAATTTAACCCACATCACAGTAACTGAGATCCTTACTGAAATAAAATCTGTATTCTGTCATCTGTTTAATAAAAGATTTCAGTGGAAACTCAACGCAACCACAAACACATACAACATTACACCTGACCCATTTTATTAAGCTTGTGCTTTGCAAATAAAAGTAGTACAGTAAAAAGACTATAACCTGGCAAAGATGCAAACCTAAACTGAGGTAATGGAAGAAGAAGCTTTGGGGAAGAGGGTAGACAGAGGAATCAGTAGGCCGTGACAGGATACACAGGAACCGCTGTCACATAACAATAGAATCTTCAGCTCCTGAACAGGAACCCATAACAGCAACACAGGAATACCAGGACAGAGGAGGAAGTGCTTCAGTGGCACAGGAGGGGTGTGTGAAGTCAGAGGGCAACTGGATCTATGCTGTGTGTGTGGAGTGGGGGTTAGTGTATAAGCATCGGGTTAGCAGGCCTCTCAACCTCCAATCATTTTTTACCAAAGAGCAATGTGGTCACTGTGTGGGCAAGTGTGTACATGTGTGTGCATGCATTTTTGTGCTCGGCTGCATGTGTACGGATTCAAACAAGTCCATGTGCACACGGTGTGTATTCACACTGTGTGTCCGTGCGTGTGTGTGTCTACCATACATGTCTTTAAGTGTGAGTATGGAAACCTTTCTGCCTGCATACATGTGCAAGTCACATTTGAGTGGCTTCTTCAATTACAGTGGATGTCCTTTTTTTCTTTTTCTTCTTTTGTGGACAGTGCTGAGGGCCCTAAAAGGCCTGGGGTGATAGCATGCGGGCAGGCAAGGACAGGAGCGACACAGCAGCAAGCACAGCATCCACACTCAGAGCATTAGGGAGCTCAATATGAGATATGACTGCAAAGACTAAATGCCTGTGTTCCTGAAAAGGTCAGGACTTGGCTGAGTAGTAATGTGTGAAAGCTGTGCACAGTGGTTAAAAAAGAGGAGAGAGAAAAGCAGATAAAAATCAAACATGTTTACCTCTGTTTCAATTCACACATTAGATTTCATGAACATAAATATGACACTTCTCTTCTTTAAGAAACAGAAAGCAGAGCCTGCACTTATACAGTGGTTAAAAAAGTGCTTTTCTGTCATTGGTTGCAACTTGGGGTTGACTTTCTCATCTAAGAGCATTTCAAACCAAGGATCTAAAAACTAACCTTTTTTCCAATTAGAAGACCATGAATTACCCACTTAGGATGGTCTTTGGCTTAAATAAGACAACCATACAAGGTGGTCATTGCAGCGGTCACAGACCGAAAAAATAAAATCTAATTTTAAAGCTACATTGGACAACATTGTGCCGCACAATACTGCATGAACTCCTCTGCTTTCATTTGGTGACTTACAGAAGTCACATTTTGCTTATCAGACTCTTCCTTGACCTCTATTGTATTATATAGCTTTGTGTTCATTTTTAATTTTCCAAAGCAATAATGCTTTAAGTCCACACAAAAGAAAGCTTAACAGAGTACTGCTCCTAAACTTTCTGCAACGCCTCATGTCTTCTTTTACTAATGGGGTTTTTCCATTATATGTACGACATGAGTTTGGACCTTATTCAGGTACAACTAAAGTGATTGGTCAGAATAATCACTTGTAAGCGTAAACAACTTCCTTGTTCCATGAAGTCATTTGAAAGTCCATCGGAGAACTGGCTACATGAATTACTTATTTTTATTTGCATGGATCAAATACTGTGAGCAAGACTACAGAAGACAGGAGCATGATTATCAACCATGTATTCTGATTTATAGTTTCGGATTTTTGTTTACCACTCATGGAGTTGAGATCTGTAGCGCACAATCATTATGATCGCTGCCGCAGATATTTAAATAACTCTGAACCCAAAATCCAAATTGCAAGCTCATTCTATGCAGTAACCACTCTGTCCTCCTCACATGTAAAGGCTCATTTATGTTAAAACTGTATTTCGGTCCATTTTTAGATAGCTTGCAAATGCGTACCCAGACATAGAAAATTGAGTAGTACCACTGGAAACCATGGGGGGCAGTGTTGTACAGTATAGCTGCCATGCAACCAGTCAAAGGAATGAAGAAAAAGAGGAAGCCGCGATGTATTTAATGGCTATCAACTACGGCCTCCACCATTGCCATGTTACTGCCTATCAACCATGTCATCCTGAAAACCTAAATTGAACTTTGGATAAAAGTGTTTGCTGAATCAATTGAATGTACTAAACACACACAGCAAAGTTACTCAGCAAAGTTAAAGACGTACCAAGTCGTACCATACAGAACCATGTGATGGATCCATGACACCACCATGGGACACATTTGTATATATAGTACAATTAGCATCTTTTTTTCTTTTTTTGCTTGTTTTTTAGCAAACAGACAACCAGTCAACCAATGTGCTGTGCAGACCTAAAAGACTCCAGGGCTGAAAATGAATTGTTTTAGACAGAATATCATATGAGCCACTAACGGTTTTTTAAAAGAACAAATTACTAAATATGGCATGGGCTCTTAAAATTTATTAGGTGAACTTCATAGTTAAATAAACACACACAAAGACTTTAAAATTCACAACATGGTGAACTCCTAAAAAAACACATTTCTAAACAGACTCACAGTACCGGCAGCAGATGTAGAGAAAGGAGAAAATCTTCCTGTATGAACTCGTCCGAGTGAATGGTTTAATTACAGGGAGTGTCAGCTCCATTGCTTAATGTGTCCCTTACAATTAATCCAGGGCGAGGATATCATTATCTACCAATGCCTGGGCCTGGGCAGGCTTCTCCGTCAATAAGGAGGGAATGAGAGAGTGAAAAGGAGAATTAGTCTAAACAAAGAAGTGCCTTTAGTTAGCATTGTATAATACATTCAACCTTTGTGTCACACAAGTTAAGGTGATCTAGTTAAGGTGCTTTGATATTGTTTGGACACTTATGAATCCATTAGCAGGGAAGAGCTTTTTCCTCTCATTTCTCCATAATATGAAGCTTCACCTGTCAGCTGTTAGAACACGTGCAGCTGGAGGAAGTTAAATTGACACCAGGCTTTCACCACTTCAAGGCGATTTCCTCCACTTCTCCTCTCTTTCTTCCTGCATCGGGCCAAATTCTGAGGAGTTCTTGCGTGTTCCCTTGCCATCCCATAATGTAACACAGAAGGCAACAAATCGGACTATTGAGAAGTGAGAAAAGACTTTACCAAACACTGCAAAAGTAAGGACGAAAAACGTCACCCTGGGTCCAGAGTTTTAGTAACTTGGCTCAGATGTGTGCAGGCAGTGTGTGGAAGATAGTTTAGACAAACTTTTCAACTCATTTATGAAACAGTGAAGTGTCATTATTGGAGGAAACAAGTATTGATTTTATTTTTCACCACACATGCTGACATCTTTACTTTGCAAACATACATGTATACTACATGCAAACATGCATGTACAAGCCTCTGGCTTCACAGAGGTTCTATAGCTTGAATTTGACAGACCTGATTCGTTGTGACCATCCGTCGTTAGTCAGTTTTTTTCTCCTCACTCCCTTCCTTCCCTCTAAAGAGTTTGACCCTGGCAGCTTCCTGTAGCCCTAAGGGGATAAAGAAGTCCTGGTGATTGTGACAGGTGTCACGTCTTAGAAGACCCCACATGACATCCCAAGGAGAGATAGATATTTGGAGGTTGTTTTTTTTTCTTTTTTTCTTTTTACTCCATGAGGCTTTTACATAGTGTGTGCACGTGTGAGTGCACATGCACATTTAGTGTGTCTGTGTGAAAAAGCCTGCATCTGAAGCCTTACCCCTGACTCCCAGCTCTCATTCTGGTTATTGGCTTGGATACTTATCACCTCCAGCCTTCCAGGCTTGATTAGGTTGAAGCTACTCCAAAGTCAAAATTCTGGATATCAAAGGCAGTGCTCAACTTTGGCATCTGTCTGCAGCATCTTAATACGAAGCCAGGTGTCATGAAATTTTGTAAAAGTGAACATGACATCTTGAGATATGTGCTCCATCCAGTTGGAGTGAGAGAAATATGTTTCTCCACCACAATGGGATTATCTGGAGGAGACATGCCATAAATGCTGAATTAGGTTAGTGGAAAGTATTGGTGATGTGATCACTAAGAATTAATATTAGGACCTTAAATTTAAATTGGTTTAATGCCATGGCATGAACATGCAGTGGTGCTTGTGTGGATCTGGCTTGCTGCACGAGCATGCTGTGGCAGCACTGATGATCCATATTTGCATATGGATCGTGTTCAAGATTTTAATCACCCTTGTGATCACTCGTTACTTGAAGAAACTTGATTAATACATGACTGTCAGTCATTTAAACGTTGAGCTGACTTGTTTTCGTTTTTTAATTAAAGTTGCAAGTAAACTTCAGCGTGCCGCAGACTAAACCTGGAAGAGTGATCTCTTTAGGGCCTAGGGTGAGTCAGAAACGGTGTGGAAGAAAAAGATGAGCTGCTATCTGAGTTGTTTACTGTAGGATGGGAGTAGGCTTTCTGCAAAAGAGATTAGTAACAGCAAATTATGCATATCTTATTTTCTGGATTATCTCAGACACTGAGAGATGCTATCTCTGTATATAATCTCTTTTAAAGTCGTCTGGTCTATTCTGACTGTAAATAAAGTTATTTTTTGTTTGTTTATCTTTTCTCGAAGTCCAGTTTGGGGTGTGCTACTTATGAGTTTATTATTGCATCCCAACTATAACCATTAAAGTTGAATTTGTTTTCTTTCTCTTTTTTTTTGCTTAAGAGGCACAGTAATGAGAGCAGGGTGGGTGAAAGCCACTGTAGCATACTAGCCATTTTGTCACTGTGTGTGCGTACATGTATATGTGCCCTTCCATGCAAATATGAATGGGTGGTCTGTCTTGTCCAGTGGTGCGTTTAACCAGACACGGACCTTTGCTTCAGCCAAATCAGGCTCAACGCAGACAGTGTGCATCCATGCCATTTTCAAGCTGCTCCAATTATATCTGCTGAGCATCCACATATTGGCCAATTTTACAATAATAGCATATCTATTTCTGTTCTAATGGATGACATTGCTTGGCTTATCCATGCATGTATGTCAGTGGTCTTTCATGCTTTGTGGTTCGGTCTGTTCCCAGCCATGTGCAGTGTGCCGCAGCCTGTCTTGGCTTTTTACGAGTATGTGTTGCATAAACCCACTGCGGACTCATGCACAGTGGTAGGCAGTAGTGCAATACTTAGTTCATGTTACACTAATGTGATTACACCACCTGCTGCAGAAAGAAGTAAAGCATTACATTCTAAAACTGTGAAGTGTTGTTAGAGCTGCTTATTTTAATGATCTTTCTTTACCATTACATTTGTTGTCAGCTTCTTTAGTATATCTAATGCAAGCTTAGTGATAAGTGGGTTATAAGCGTGATATCCCCGTTATCACTGGACAGACTGTTCCAAAAGTGTTAATGTGACAGAAATCCTGGTAAATAAGAATATATTGAGTTATTTTAGTTATATTAAGAGTTGGAGGATTTGTGAACAGTACATCTGAACTGCAGAGCTGTGTGTTCATGATGCTGTTTCTAATGCATCTAACAAGGAATTGATTCTTTTTTCTAGCAATTAGTTGGCAGTCTACTGTTTTTATTATTATTAAAGATTAACTGATTGGACTTTTCCAGAAACTACCCCTTACTGGCCATGCTTCTGTGTGCATATATGCATGCATGCATACCTCGGTTTTGACTTGATGAATTATGCTTGAGCATTACTACTATATCACATGTGCTGATTAATTCAAATTGTCATGCGTATCCCACAGTGCATGTTTTTGGTCCATGAGCCTGCGTTGGGAGGTATGTTTGTGCATCTAAAAACTGTCAATTTGTGGCAACTGGGCCTTGAACCCAGGAAAGGTCTGAGAAGAATAATGTTGGTGGTGGAGTGGAGGATTGACCTTCTATAGCTAAGAGAGCCTCAGTGAATAGCACCCCCCCAACACACACACACACACACACACACATATGCATCAAACCCTCCCTCCACCTTCCCATCACCCCACAACCCTCCACTCCCTCCCTCCCCCAAACCCTGCTGCACAGCCCCAAGCGCCCGCAGGCGTTTGAGATGCACGCATGCGTTGCCTCACTGTGTGGGGCTTTGTCTGTTTGTGAGCATGGATGTATGTGTGTGTTAGCATGTGTTAGTGTGTGTGTGTGTATGTGTTTGAGCGGACAAAAGAAGCAACTATGTCCACCTCTTCTCTCACTTGACAATAATCACTGATGCTCCTTTCAGCGCAGTTTGTGCTGGCAGGTCTGCTGCATCTTCCTGTGACTGGCTTGCCGTTCAAAATGTACAGAAGGATCTGGGTCAATTATTAATATTTATCAGTGTGATTCCTGTAAAGTGACAATCTGGGTCTGTTATAAATAACAAAGACTGACATGATGTTAAATTAATGTCAATAGTGTTGTTGTAGGTATATTCTAGGTTTACTGAAGTTGTCATCAGGATATAACCTGTTCCATATAGATGTATTATCCATCATTTAAACACTCTTTCTCTAAAGTAATTGGTACATATGTGTGTGTGAGATGTATATATGTCTATTAATCATTAAAAAAGATCAATTATTATCACAATTTAGTGGTAATCCTTACAGACAAAACCCTCCTGACAGCATCCAAAACCAGATTGTCATGGAGCTACAAAAGCCACGAGGGCTTGCATGGCAGATATTTCTCTGCTTCATCATTTCTTTACATCTAGGATTCAGTAATCCAGAATTATATACTACCAGCTACAGGAACTGCTCAAGTAGTCATACTACCACACTGTCGGATCTGGTTTAAAGACATCACAGCCTATCAATCAAAAGTCAGCTAAAATTTGGGTGATTTAAAATTGTAAACACTGATTTTAAATCACTTGTGTACTTAAAATACTTATTTCCCAGTACATTAGCAATTGTATCTAATATTCAGACTTGTTACAACATGCTGATGTCAACCCATAAAAACAAGCCCAGTCTTTAATGAATTCAAGCCCCATCTGTGCTCCGATTGCCATGCCCAGTCCAAGGCATACTACAATTCCTTAAATTCCAGGAATCCGTTTTAGTGCTCCTCCAATAACATGGAGCTGTTTCCTCAGTAGAATGATACTGTTTTACCTTTCAGAAACCACAGATAGTATAATCAGAGTTTCTAAGCCAAAAGAGCTCATTACATAGTGGTGATTTGTACGTTTCCTTGAATCCTCACCAAGGAGCTTTTGTGCTTCGTCTAACTAAGTACATTTGTTGGGTGAGCCAAGCTTTTATGCCTTATCCAAACAATGAGTGACAATGAATGTAGAAACATTTGCTGGGAAATGTTAAGATTACATGTTGGCTATTTTTTACTGAGGCAACAGGGTTGCATCATCGGATGTCTCCTTACTGCAAGAGTAAATCTCTTTTTAGCCGTAGCACCGACTCGCCTTCCCGCTCCATTCCCAATCCTGCCTCTTGTCCTTTTCTTAGTGCCAGCAGCTACAGCCCCGTCCTAGCCTCCAAGTTCCAAACAAGAAACCTTTCTGGTGTTTTCCTAGATCCAAACCAACTCAACAGAGCTTCAGTCTCTTCCCTGTAGTCTCAGTCCCAACTACAATCCCAGCCGGGGCTTCCATGTGCGACTGACACATAAATAACCAAGCCTGTCCGCCACCCAGGCAAATTCAAATGCACCTGTCAAAGTGATGAAGCACCCGCCCGCAGGGAAGCATTGTTTACATTTTCACTCCACTCTTTGCAAAAGTGAGATTCTAATTATTTTCCCACTGTAAATTAAAGCCAAGTGGGACAGAACTACAAACCAAAAAGGATCATGTCAGTGGAGAAAACCCCTGCCCTCCATATGAATGTGTGAGAGGTGGGAAATGGCTGCCAAAACATATGTGGGTGGTGGAGGAAAGGAAGGTCAATAACTTTTGTCTTCATCGAGGGAGATGGAGACAAAAAGAGACAGGCGAGGAGAGGGGAAAAAAGAATTGTATGGTAGCATTCCTACTGTTTGTATAGGAAAACTAATTTGGTTGTCCTCATCAATTGAAATGAATTATGCCCTTATGTTTCAGACAGCTAATGAGCCAAAAAAAAGAAGCCCAAATCGACCCGCTTCCTCATGCAAACTTCTTCTCCTCTCCTCCCTTCAGTCTCACATTAGCACACAGTAAATTGTATATATTATACAGTATATGCACCAACAATTTAAACTTACAATAATGTGAGGTACATCCACTATTTTTACTCTCTCTGGGGCCGAGTAAGTTTGTGTTTATTAATCACTAAAAGGTCATGTCAGAGTTAAGAATAGTGGATTAATAGTCAAATAACTTGACTGTGAGTGATTTCTAATTTGCCCTGGGGGTGGTTTTTACTTTGACATTGTGCTTTTATAAAGTTTACTATAAGGTCTCCAGGTCAAGTTTGGATACTGTTTTGGTTGTCAGCAGGGACATGCAAGATGGAGTCACCAGGGATATGGCTTTTTTTTCTTTTAATAGTCGACTCTCAACACTGTATTTGTATCTGGTGTGTCAAGAAAATGAAGAAAAAAGTGTCAGACTTTGGTATATGTGACAGCCAAGGACATATGAGACAAATATACAAAATACACTGTAACATTCCCAGACTTGACCATTGAGTCACCCAGTGGAATATTACTATTTAAGGCTTGCTCACAAACTCTTTTCAGGCTTTACTTGAAAGTTGAAATCCCACTTTAAGTATAAATATAGGTCACTCTTTAAAAACGACCCAAAAGAATATTCAGAGTTTTATCTCAGAAGCAGAAACAGCCCTCGTTTGGCTTCAAACTAGAAACAAAAAAGCATTGTGATATCAGTGACAGCAATTCAAAATCCATCTCTCAATAGACTTTACATCTGCACACACTTGAATGCAAATGATTGACAGGTAAGTCAAATTTTATTATAGGTCACACTGGATTTTTTAGAAAGGAGAACCTTTCCACAGGCGCTTGCATTTACAAACTGATTGCTTTTCTTCTGTATTCATCATGTGGCATGGTATGATTCGGAAAGTGTGAAATCGCATCTTCTTCAAGAAAGACATTCAGACTGTATTTTTGAACCATGGAGCCATGTCTGCAGCTGTGCCATCCCCACTTCCTGTGCTCCTGTCCTTCCCTCCCATTCCCATTGTGCATTTGCGGTAATGTCTACAAATCCTGAAATTTATGTCCCTGCTAGAAAACATGGTTTGCTGTTTATAGCCTTCCACTAAAAGAAATAAGGCCCGTCTCTCCTGATACAAGTCAAAGGACTGATGCAGACTCTATCAGATTTCTAAATACAGACCACAACGATAAATCCTGGCTTGATTGGGTTTGAATTGGGTTAGCTCACTTGAATGCTATCTGCTTAACCCACAGCTGGCCTGTCTGCTCCATGCAGGCATTGAACCTAAATCAGTCACTTAGTGCTATCAAATGGAACAATGGTTGAGTGGAGAGAGCACTCAAGCTAGGGCTAGAAGCCAGGCTAGCACCATAACACAACACAACAGACCAGAACAGAGTAGTACAGAGCAGACAGGCCCTCTAATGCTCTTTCCCTTTTTTTGTGTGTGTGCGTGTCCCAGCTGTGATGCTTCCTGAGAGCCATGGTGCGTTGCATGAAATGGCATCACCCAAACCGAACACACAAACACCTTTTCAAGCCTTTTGTCTTGTCTTGTCAACTGGATTTCACGTGCTGATTAGTGTAGGATGGTAGCATGGCTAACATAAAACAAAAATCTATTTTCATGCAAGCCAACATAGATATACATGCACACCACATTGAGTAATTTAAGCAGGTGTGTTTAACCAAAGAGACATACAGTAAAGAACCAGAATGCATGCTGTCTCTATCACCGATGTACAGCTTGGTTCATGATATTGTGGAAACAAGCCATCGCTGGTTAATAGCAACACTTCCTGTGGCCATTAGAGAAGGAAACAGTGTCTCCTACTTAGTTTGTTAGTAATTTCTTACAGCATCCTCACAGAAGTTGAGAATTACCATATAGGAAGAGGTTTGATTTGCTCACACTCAAAAAAGGAGGAAATAACGTACACATTGAAACCAAACAGACTGATGACTGCCTTGCAGAGTTGCTGATTACTTAAGAAATTCAGGTAATCAGTGTGGGCTGAGGCCAAGCTAGAGGCGAGGCACAGCTGAGGCGTTTTCACTGATGAGTCTAAATTAGCATTGAAGTGGTGCATCCCAGCGTTCCTTCCTAACCTTGCACACAAGAGACACACACCCCTTTTTTTCAACTCTTCTTGTTATTTGCTTTCTTGACTTTTTGACACTTTGACAATGAGGCCCTTTATACTTACAGGGTTGTCTGCTTTGCACTTTATGCTACGTCTCTAATTACCAATGTGGTAATGGCTCCCGCTGTTTTCTGTTTTCTCAGTGAAGTGCCTGGAGTTGTGTTTGGCTAACCGTTTATAAGTGTGGGGGTGATATCGATACAGCACCAAATTAAACCTCTCCTTCAGCTTGACCCTGCCACTCATGGCCAGCCGAATGAGTTTGCCTTTTTCCTTTTTCTGTATTTTTAGACGAATCATAATTACACAGCCAATTAGGGGTCACCTTGAAAAACTTCCTCTTCTTTATGACTGTGTGTGTTTGGTTTAGTGTGTGTGTGTGTGTGTGTGTGTCAGACTCACAAGTGTGAGTCTGTTGCTCTGAGTCAACATTTAAATTTGTCCCTTTATAGAAGACCTGCAAGCACTGACAGTGCTTATTGGCTTATAATTCTGCTTATCTACAGTAACAGTATGAAAAATATGTATTTTGAATTGAAATTTAAAAATAGAAAAAGAAAAAGAGGAATTGTTGATGCTGTATGCTGATTTACAACTTTTATCTTTTTATTAATATGATGTTTAGGATTTATCATGATTAAACATTCCAGTCCTCACCAGTCAACACCCAGAGTGGGAAAGAGCTTCCATGATCTTCACACATGGATGAATTCGAGTTACATGACCTATATAACACATTACACGCCCCGCTTACTCCCATGTCTCACCCTAATACAGAAGGGCAGCATATTACAGGTGTGTAAGCCTGCGATACACGCACATGGACACGCGGAGAGGGAGTCATAAACAAGCCAGCCATCCGGATTATAAAGCTCATATAATCCCAAACCAAACCTGTCTCTTTACCTGCTACCATTCAGATCCCATAGGACTCACTTACTTTACACCAGTGGAACTCTTCTCACAGATCCAATTGCATTAATGCATTTATGCTTTTTAAATTTAGATTACAAGAAATCAGAGAGTCCCCTAAGCTTTGAAAAACACAAACAGCAAGAGTTTTATAGTCCTGACTATTAACCATATTTCTCCCCTTGTGGTTAAACAGGTAACTGTTTATGACCATATGTGGACAGCAGAGGAACCCCCATCAGGCTTTGCAGTCCCCGGTGAGGAGCACCACAGGGAGGGTGCAACATCCCCAATAGAGGGTGAGACCAGCACTCATGTGATAATCTACACTCTGTACCTGAGTGGGCTGAAGCAAAGATACAGGCACTTCCTGCGACAACCAGATGGGACTATCACTGAGGTGAGATACAAATGTAAAAATGTGAGATTGAATGGTTTTCTGTATCAGCTCATCAGGGGGATAGGGACCACATTTCTGATGCTCTGCATGAAGTTAAATGCATGTTTACGTTGTTTTATGGTGTTTATTTGTCTCTTTTCCTGTGGGGTCCATCTATGTGTCATGTACCACATAGGCTATTGTTTAGAAGTTAATTACAGTTTTAAATCTGTTGAACAAGAAAAAGTCTGAAAACAGTTTGTTCCATCTATTTTTTCTCCAATTCTTTTATTTAGTTGTTTTCAGACTGAAGTATAGAGGAAGATATACTCACCAGACACTTTTTTAGGTACTTTGCTAGTTCTGGGCTGGACCCCCTTTTTCCTTCTGAACTGCCTTAATTCTTGATGTCATAGATTCAACAAGGTGTGAGAAACATTCCTCTGAGATCCATATTGACATGATAGCATCACACAGTTGCTGCACATCCATGATGAGAATCTCCCGTTCCACCACATCCCAAAGGTGAAATATTGGATTGAGATCTGTGACTGTGGAGGCCGTTGGAGTAATGTGAACTCATGGTCATGTTGGATATTTTCTCTTCCTCAAACCATTCTCTGCAAACCCAGATGGTTACCTGTGTAAACCCCAGTAGATCCACGGTTTCTGAAATATTCAGAACAGCCTGACCAGCCACCAACAACCATGCCACGTTCAAAGTGACTCAGGGTGCATTCACACCAGAATAGTCTCAGTTGACTCCGTTTTTTTGGGCAGGAAATTCCTAAAGATTTCACCACTTCGTTTGGTTTGGTTTGCTTTCACACTGATTCACAAAACTATGCTACTTTGAAAGTCACTTAAATCCTCTCAGTTTAAGCTTCAACTAGTCATCTTAACCATGCCTTCATGCCTTAATGCTAACTCACTTCAACACCCTGAATAATCATGGATCCTCATGCAAGTATCTGCAGCAGATACAGGTCAGAGTAGCTGACTGAGTCACAGATTGTCAGCCTTTCGTGACAGCGGCCACAACAGCACAAATGATTTTCTGTCCTCAATCATTCCGTCACTCCCTGAGCAACCTGGATCATTCCGACAAAAATTAATATTTAGAAGTTTGAATGTCATAGAAGTGAGAAGGGAAGGTGTTTAATGCACTAACAATTAGCTCTGAGGCTCTGCTGCGTTCTAATAGCTCTCAATCATAATTTGACTGATGATGGGCTTATGTGAGTAAACACACTGCATGGTATATCTATTGCTGGTGTCACACTGTGTGTCTGTGTGTGTGTTTCTAGCCTCTAGACTTGTGCATAGCAGATGAGACATCTGGGATTGTTCATCGCTGAATGTAGCACGCACACAAATGAACGAAAGCATGCACGCTGATCTTTTCTTTCAGTGGAAAAAAAAGATAATCACAAAAAAAAACCATTAAAACTCACCCTGTCCATAAACACACACATGCTGATGATGTCACAAATTTGCAACACTAATAAACTTGTCACAAAAGCTTTGCTCACTGAGAAAAACATTCCTGTTATTTTTCCATCAGCATTCCAGCCTGATGCTTCAACGTTCTTTAAAATGTCAAAGAAGTTTCATAGATGCCACCACAAGTGAAAGAAAGGTGTCAATGTCCTCAGAAAATACCCCCACACGCTCTTCATATTCCCCCGCTTGCTCTCTTTTTTCTAATACACACCAACACACACACACTGCACTGTCTCTCAGTTGACTGCTCCTTGCAACTTCACAGGCAAAGACCTTCAGTAGGAAGAGATGCCGATGGCGTCCTCTTTCACCCATCGGTAGTATGAAGTGATAACACCAACGTGCAGCGCCGGCGACAGAGCACTATGCTGTTCCCCTCTGCCTTGAAGCACACACCCTTACTTTACATTTTCAAAACTAATCCTCCCCTGAATATATAGACTGGTTTTATGTATAGAGCGTGATCGAGGAATCACCAAAGGCCATCCCCTGCACTTGGAAGAACACTTGAACTGATATTATTAGTGCTTTATATAATTCTGGCAGTAATATACACACTGATACAGAGTGCTGTGTACAAACTGGCCTCAAGATGCGAGATGACAGTTCCTGAGGTAGAAATGCCAAATGGGCGAGACTGTAAAAAATTTGAAAATGTAAAAATGAACCTGAGCAGCTTTAAAATAAAATACAGTGATGGAAATAATGTACAGAAAACAGAGGTCTTTTTTAGGCAAAACAAATAGCTAATTGAATTATTTTAAAGGATGTGTGTCTCACACATCCTTACAGGTTGCTCCATATTGTCTGTTTTGAAATCTTGCTGTGGTTGACACTTCAGTGTGCCGACAATGACAAACAAAAAATGCTTCAATTTAATAAGGCCGTCCTGTTAATGTGACTCTATTCACTTTCCCAGTTAGTTAAATGACCAATCCTGCTACCTAAGTGACCAATCGCGCTACTTAAGAAGTCTGTTTCCATTTAGTGAGGAAAGACTGACGGATGGCTCATTTCCTTGAAAGAGTTCTGTTTTTGCAGGCTGTCCTGCACCGCGGTGCCCCGAAGGACTCGTTCCACCCATAGACTAACATGATCACAGCTCCAGGGGGGCCGGCAGCTTTGCATAATAACCGCACATTTACACCCGAAAATTTGTCTAAATGAACACATTGAAGAGCAAGTCCTAGAAGAAGTGCCCTGAGCTATAGATACTGTAAGACACTGTTTGGCAGGAACCAAACAGCTAGGTGTGTCCTGTTTGATTTGTCAGTGAGTGAGAAGCTGAGTGAGACTCATGAGAAACTAAAAGTTCTTTTGTTTATTCAGCTGTTGTTGAACGAGCTACGTTGATTAAATGTTGTTTCAGATGATGTTGCAACCTTGAAAATAAGTAGAAATAGAGTGGAAGGAGTAAAGATGAAGTTCTGGTTGTGTAGTAAAAAAAATAGAATGATTATGGAGTCTTTATTGACTTGCATATTGACTTCTGTTTAAAGAAAGTTAATATTAATGACCGTCATGTGCACTCATTGTCGCCCAAGGCGGGCATGCGTAATACTGACCATGTTGCAGGAACCGTCTGTGAATAACAATACAAAAAGTTAAAGCTACATTCCCATCAGTGTGCTCTAATAAAAGACATTAAAGGTAAAGCGAGGTGCAGCTTTTCAAGCACTCATTACCTATAAACAGATGTTCCACAGCTGCCAACTCGCAAAATGCACTGCTGACAACAACTGTTAGGGCCAAAACTACGCAGGAAAATGCATGTATATAAACTAGGACCTTCAGAGAAGGACTCATAACCACTCTGTCTGTAGAAACAAGATGGCTGATGAAGAAATTAATGCAGGCAAAGTCATTATCTTCCCTCCTAAAACCACAGTGGGTTTATGTCCCCCTGTGTCGTTTTTTCTCCGAGGCTAGCATTTAAGTATCCACGGACTTATAAAAAGATAGGACAAGCCAACTGTGCTCCTTTTGTCTCCTTTCCTCCATATGGGAGGCAGCAGCATATGCAAGAACTGGCTCAGCTTCTGTAAAACTTCCATTAAAGATGCACAACTAAGGCTCTGCCAGCTTGAATATTACCTCTCTCTGCAAATTATTTATGGCTCGGAAAAAACGCTGATGATGAGCATCTCTAGCGACTTGTATAAATAAAAAACACTTTTCTCTGCAATTTCACTGTTGCTTTTTTTTTCTCACTCTTTCTCGGGGACGCACTTAGTTGCAGAAACAAAAGGTGTGCAGTTTATTTAATAGTGAGGTTTTATCTGCTTGACATTTAATTATTTTACCTTGAGTAGGGGTGAATGTGTTGTAGTATGCTTAGCAGAGGATATCTCCCTTTTAATGTTAACATTTTTACTGCTACAAAGCTAAGAAATGCACTCAAGATAAAATTGGATGAAGTTTTCATCCTGATAAGCCATCAAATACCTCATTAACAAAGCTTTTTTTTTCTTCCATCTCGACGAATCAGCCCAATGTCCGTCCACACACTGTGCCCGACCCATATTGAACTAATTTAGCATGCAGAAAATATAAAGAAGTTAACCTTTTGAAAAAAAAAACACCTTGCAGCAACATTAATTGACAAACCGCATCAATTCTCCCTCCTACCCCTCTTTTTGTAATTACTCTGCTGCGTTTTTGATTGCCGCTGTGGAGCCGAGGACCTACGCTTCATTTGCCGTGAGGTCATCAGCAGCCGTCAGAAATATGAATTTGATTTGGACAGGAAGTGGGTGCGCTTTGTACAATGTGTCTGCGTGTGCGACATCTCTGCTGCATGTGTGTGTGAGACAACAAGACAGTCAGAAAAGCAGAGAGATAGGGGGGGAATGTCCTTGGCTACTCACTGTATGTTGCAGGAGGAGATTAATGCTTCCCTGGCAGCCATATCTGCTTAGCAGGAGGACTTCTCCAAAGCATGCGACATGTAATTATCTAGCAAGTCTATACCAGTTTTATATAAAGACTTTTTTCCCCCCATTTGGTACTCTATCAGTGTCATTTTCAGTGTCAGCTGTCTATGACAAATGAATGGTTTATCATTCTAGCAAGACTACTTGTGAGATTTCAGGTGTGTTTCCCCATTTTTGTACATAAGTAGGCCAAACTAGAGTTGTAAGAGCCCTTTCCCCTCTGGGACATGAAGTAGTGTGTCATATAAAGTCTCCACTTCTGCTTCTTTTCCAACTTCACTCTAAGTACCAGGACAGAAGAAGCAACTATGCGTGACAACACTTCTTGCAGGCCTCGAGGAAAGTACCTGTTCTCCTGCCAATCTCAACCCCTCTCATCCAGATTCGTCTCCTGAAAATGTTGGGTTTATTACTGTTGATCTTTGTCTCCTCTTCACTTATTATAGTATTCTCTGTTTTTTTCTCTTTTTTTTCTTAAGGTGATTGATGGAGCGGAGGGGGTTAACGATGCAGCCATGGTGGGGGTTTGTCCAGGTCAGAGCTCTGCCAATCAAAGAGAGGACAAGGGTGGTGATAGTGCTTTACTCCAGCTACGGAAACGGAAGAAACTGTTTGGTCGTAAGTGTCAACTTGATGCTGCTTCATACATGTAAAATTTTCCTGATCACATAAATAGATTTGTCTCAGTCACTTCCTCTCAAACAGCTGGCTGTATTATGCTCTGTCCACATGTCCATGGGTATTTTGTCAAATGCAGATGTTTTATTTTTATTTGCATTTGCATCCTTCAACCACATGCAACTGCAATTTTTCTGCAATCAAAACAAACATTTAAGAAAACAGCATTTTTGGCTTGCAGATAGTACACCACCATTTGTGTGTCTTGCATCACAATACGCACTGTTGTTTACATGGCAACGGTAGATGTAGCCAAGATTGTGCTAGTGCTAATCTTTGTAGCATGACGTTTTACATGTTTACTTATATAACTCCTCATGGCTTGCATTTACACATTTTGTTTTCCTCAGGGTCCCATCGTGTTGAACCAGTAGGAGGAAGTGGCTCCAGTTTTGCACTACAAGAACTCCATTGATGACATAAAAGAAAAGAAATTGTTACATTACATTGATTGTTGAAAATATTACTTTGTAAATAGATCCAGTAAAATGGACAGAGCTACAAAAGGAAAACTTGACTGATCAGACTAGTGAGCAGCTTATGGTGTAATTTTCTTGAAATTACATGCAAGTAAACATGAATAGTATATGTGAACTGATCAGCCATCTGTGACCTAATAAACACTTCAGAAATACTTGAAGTAACAAATGCAGGCTCTATAGTGTCCCCCACTACCTCAACACATTGAAATATGAAGATTTTTAAAGTCACTAATCTGAAGACGAGTGATAAAATATCAATTTTGGCCTCACATTAAACAGGATAATATTCAGGCCAGCTTGATTTGTATTGGATATATGTCTGCTAGCCGGTGCTTAGTGTAATGAAGTGGCTCACAAATCAGGCTGTAATGGCCGCCTACTTACACATATTGCTTAATTAAAGGTTGTGAGCTTATTAGCATGTGTCTATGGCACAGGCTGCAGGAAGATGGGGAGCGGCGCTGATGTCGTTCAGGGCTTGGCTTTAAAGGTTTTATAGATAGCTAACCTATCATACTAAAGCCATAGCCCCTCTAAAATCGTATCTTAATAACCTGTCATTTTCATTGATGATGATTTCCATTTATGTGCGGCCATTACGGATCAAGTTCTGGATGTAGAGAGCGGCCATTCGGGCTCGTCATTAGTAAGAACACACCTTACTTTGGCCTTGAAGTTGCTCCTCACCTCCATGTTTAAACCATCACAGTCATGGCCCCGAGGACACAGAGCACAGTGCATATGGACACACACACAACACACTCACACACACCCAAGATCCACAGAGCTCTGATAGACAATTAGGCCTTTATTAAAAGTCCTAATAATATCAAAAGAAACTGAATAAAGAAAAGTGAAATATGGTTTTCTACAAAGACTTTTTAACCTTCATATGTTCAAATTGCTCAACATATTTTGGTGAAACTTCAGCATTGGGAGGATGTGTTGGACTCGTCCTGCATCCTGTCCTATACTGTCTGCCTTTGACAGAAGCCAGAACCCGTAGAGCTAATGTGCTCCAATTAGAGATCACTCCATTAACAGTGACAGAGCTACACCCCCCAATTCAATCAGCCCCCTAATGAACACTGAGCAGAGTCGCTGCCTCTCACAGATGACAAGGAACTCGTCTCCTCTGACTGTCCTGCCATATACTTGGACCACTTTTCTCAACTTTTGAGTGTCATTTTTAGCATACTGTATTTAAAAGTGAGCGTAACATGATTGTGGTCTGAAGTGCAACTTCAACATGGCTGAATAACAAAAAATATTCCACTATTCTTGTATTTGTTTTGATATGTTACTCTTTCATGTAAAGCTATTAAATTTGGCGAATGGCTCCTGCTTCTCCTCCTGCTTTCTTTCTCATTTGATGTTTTCTAAGAGAATCATCATCTTTTTCTATTCATGATCATCAAAACAATGCCCCGTGCAATATGTTCAAAACTGAGAGGAACGCCGCTACAGAGGGGGCAAAGGTATTTCACTGGTTCAAATATTTGATTGCTAATGACAAACACCATTTCACCGCAATTTAAATTTCAAATTGATCCCTGGGAGCAATTATTTCTGAGGGAGGGAAACATGCCGCTAGGTCTCTGCTCCACACATTTGCTGATTTAAGTTAAAAGAAAACCTTTTTGCAGTGCTATCATAAGGGAGCCGCAACTTTTTGAAGTGAGTGCCTGAATCTGCTTAGAGCCAAGCCAACCTGGGGATGTTGCTGGAGAGTGAGAAAAGAGGGGGGAAAAATAAAACATAAAAAGAAAAAATAACACTTTGTCTAATTCTATATTTATGTAGCCCTCAGCTTGAGGTATTCACATAAAACAGTTTGTATTCAGAAGTGCTGCGGTGATCGTTATGCTGAGCGTAGAGATCGGCAACTCTCCGGGCACGGTTGGCGGGTGCAGCTCAGCCTTATTCGTATGAATTAAAGTTGCTCAACTCAATAGAAGGGATTGAAATTCCTACTTTTGCTCCTCTTTTTCTTTCCAAACCTTCAGTGATCTTAAGGCTACCACTAAAGTATTTCTTTTGATGAAGAATTTTATACAGTTTCAGTTTTTTGCATACATGTCTGTATTTTCTATTTACACAGCTTCATTTAGGGCACCTTCTTGTTTGATGTTGAAATATAATTATACATTGTAAGTGGTGTTCTGATTATTATTTTTTAATCAAAGAGAAGACTGAGACCTTGAGGAAAACATAGGAGCATAAACAATATTTTTACAATGTAAAAAAAAAGGAAAGAAAATCCATCATATTTGAACTTGTTTGGATATTTTGGCTTACACTTCAAGATGTAAGCATTTTATACCATGCACCATTTATGTTACAAAATTCTTTATCTTTATCCCAAACCATTTACACTGACTGGTCACTTTAAGACCAGTCAGCCAATCACATGGGTGCAATGCTGTGCATTTAGACATGGTCAAGACGACTTGCTGAAATTCAAACCAAACATCAGAAAGATGGGGAAGAAAGGAGATTTTAGTGACTTTGAACGTGGCATGCTTGTTGGTCTGAGTATTTCAGATACTGCTGACCCACTGGGACTTTCACACAAAACCTTTCTCCGGGGTTTACAGGGAATGGTCTGAAAAAGAGAGTATATACAGTGAGCAGCAGTTGTTGGAATGAAAATGCCTTGTTGATGTTTGAAGTCAGAGGAGAACGGGCAGACTGGTTGGACATGAAAGAAAGGCAACAGGAAGTCAACTAAGCACTGGTTTCAACCAAGGTATGCAAAATAGCATCTCTGAACACACAATACGTCCAACCTTGAAGCGGACGGGCTACAGCAGCAGAAGACCAAACGACCACTGCCACTCTTGGCAGCTAAGAACAAGAAACTCAGGCTATAATTCACACAGACTCACCAAATTAGACAAGATAGAAGATTAGTAAATATTGCCTGGTCTGATGAGTCTTAATTTCGGCTGCCAGATTCAGATGGTAGGGTCAGAAATTTTAATAAACAACATGAAAGAATGGATCCATCCTGCCATGAATGAATGAATCATCCAGTCACCAGACCTCAACCCAATATTTGGATGTGCAGCAACTGTGTGACGCTATCGTGTCAATACGGAGCAAAATCTCAGGAATGTTTCTAACATCTTGTTGAATCGATGCCACAAAGAATTAAGGTTCTTTAAGTAAAGGGATGTCCAACCCAGTACTAGCAAGGGGTACCTATTAAAGAGGCCAGTGAGTGTGCACAAAAAAACATTCTGATCCTCTGCTCCATTCCACTTGCAACACCAGCACCATGATGACATTTAAAGTCCTATAGAAGAACAATAATATGCAAAACAGATATAAATTTCAGACCTCTGTCAGGTTTTTATGCCAAAGCTGTATTCTTCTTCACTGACCCCGAACTTGATTTCCTGGTGCTTAAGCCGAGAAAAGAAAAACATCCACGACTGGGTTGTGCTACAGTGTCGACATCGTGCCATATTTCTGTGGCATCTGGATAGATCATGTGCCTCTCTACACACATATTTATTTATTTTCCTCATCCAGAGCAGTGTCAGGGAGGCAGATGTCCTGCTCACAGGAAAAAAATAATTTTCGGTGAAAAAAGGGGAGGGGGAGGCGAAGGGAAAAATATATGAATATGCAAATCTTGTCACAGTGTGGAACCTTGTAATGAGTGGAAAATGTTGTCGCCATCTTTCATTATGCAGAGGTCATTGCTTAATGCCAGGCAGCTGGGCCCAGTTTCTTCTCTGTGAGCCCCCTCCCCAACCGTTCCTGTCATATCACACACAACTTGAACCAAATATCCGATCACACCCCCTGCATGTTGCAGTTGTTGAAAGAAAACCTTGAAGCTTTTACGGATTCTTCACATCATCTCACTTCTTTTCCTTTATTTATTGTACCAAACTGAAATAAAAGAGATGGGTGTGGTGGCTCAAGAGGGTGAGCAAATTCCAAATGTACATTATCTAATAATGGAATGCAACATGTACATACCAGGGCTCCAGTGGTCACTCTTAACAGAACTTCTATAGTCATCTCCAGTGACCTAAATTCCTGCAGGTTCTACTTCACAATAAATTGCTTTACTTGTAGTTTGCAAACTGCTTTTTACAAATGGAAAATCTGCCAGTTAGGATCTTCCATCACTGTGCATTTGGCTAATACCATTCCTGCAGTGAAGCATGGTAGGGGTAGCATCATGCTGTGGAGGTGCCTCTCTTGCAGGGATGGATTCAAATTAAAGGTAGAGAATGCCTCTAAATAAAGAAAGTAATTTTGTAATGCTTGTCACCTCAGAATGGGGAAACAGCTCACTACTCTGGACTAAATCATAAAGCTGACATGATGCTGGAGTTTCAGGAACTCTCCTTGTGTAGTTAAAGCTCAGATCCAAACTTCCTCTGAAAAACTAGATGAGTTGCTAGATGACATCTACAGTATTGTGGGGCTCACAAATACTTTCTTTCTTATAATTTAAAAACATGTTTACAACAATTTAACATGTGCAAAAGGTCTGAACACTTTTTTTCCCTGTTTTACATAGAATGCAAATGTGAATGATGAATCCACCAGGCTGATCATGTGTTGATCTTTTGTGTGGGGTTTGCAATGCAGCTCCTTTGATTGAAAGTTGAAGAAGTGGGCACAGCTCGTGGCTGTTGTAATTCTTGCTTTCCTTTTGATCAAACCTTTTGTTTATCGTAGACTGCTGAGACAGCTCGCTGCTGTTCTGTCTCCTCTCGCAACAGCTTTCCTGAAATTTCCGCTGGCGCCTTCCCGACATTGAGCTATGGGGCTAATCATTAGGTAAAACCGTCTTCCTCTCTCATGCACTCTTCAAATATTCCTGGGTCTGAATGCTAAAAATGTAATGAACTTCACGGTTCATTGTGTCTGACATTGCTTAATTAATGGGTGCATTTAAAGTACATAGGGGCTTGGTAATTGATTTATATGCATGGTTTGCACATACAGCTGTTGGTTCCTGTAGGAGACTCATCACTCAAAAAGTGGCTGTGCTGATGATATGCTGGGTAGATGATATCCGGATTTTCTGTTGGCCTATGTAGTGTCGGGAAAGGAAGTTGACTTCATATTTTAGCATGTGTTGCTTCAATATGATGAAAAACTACTTAAAATGGGAATTTAAAAAAAAGAAATTCACCAAATTCTTTTAATGAATATTAGCCTGCAAATGTTTGTTTTTTCTTTACGTGCAAACCTTTTGCCTCCTGTAAAGACCGGCGTCTTATTTTCCTCACATAAAGTTTGAGGATGAGCACAAACATCACTGGAAAGCCATCACATTTAAAACTTATTATATATAACTTATTGTATCTCAATTAAAATTCTGTATCAGTATGTAAAGTTAACAGGAACACATGTTACTCCAAATATGACACCATATATTTGAATAGCAGAATAACAAGAATAGCAACACTGTGTTGATGTATTTACATGTAGTTTTTCTGTGTTGCTGCAGCCATGAGCACACAAATCCATGCCATATTGAATATTCATAATGTAACCAGACACACTGTTTTCCATGAGTTTTAAAAGATGCAGGTTTGCTTTTTCTTCTTATTCTATCTTTTTTTGTTTGAAAAACATTTTAATGTTTGCAATAATCGTCATAGTAGCATTAAATGTTTTGAGACTATTGCATACTTATTAGTTAATTTATCAATTGCACAAAAGAATGAGTAAGAAATCCTGATATTTATTAATTCATATCTAATTTATATTCAATGGTTCCGTTGGTGAAAACAACTGCAGATTAAAGCATATTTTTTGTAATAGTAATGTTTACTTTTTTATTTATATATTTTTTTGTTTGTTTTAAATTTATTGATGAAATTAATGGTCCCAGCATCTATCAACTAAAGAAATTGCTATAAGGGAAGTCTTCTGGTTGGCTGCGAACTAAAATTACACCATGAAAGGAAAAATAATTTAAAAACTGCCTTTTTTTAATGTATGTAAAAAAATCATTTATAATACAGGGAGACCACAATTACTGTTGAAACCTCCAGGTTTCTCTTTATGTTGAAATGCCACCTTTGCAACGTTAGCATTTAGCCTTCATTGACTCTGGCCTTTATGCTTAGCTCGGGCATACACAGTGTGGTTATAATTATTGTTTTCTGTGGAGATCTGAAGGTTGCTGGCCCTTAACCATTATTTGGCTTTGGACAGACTCTCTGTAGGGCTCAGATCAATCTCTCACCTTGAGAACATTCAAGCATATTTCTATCACCATCGTATTGATTTTTCACTGAGCAGGCCCTTGTTGTGTGTGTGGATGTGCATGTGTGTGTGTGAAGAGTTTTCATACTGGGGATGCAGCCTGCAGCACACACAAACCCACACACTCATATGCACGGTATGGGCTGACATTCTCAGAGATGTGCACGCACACACGTACAAACACTTCTGTACTTGTTCTTTTATTCATTTCTATAGACACCCTTTGGCATTTTTGTGTGTAAAATGCACGCATTGGCATATTCAGTGGCTTTAGATCTCAAACACACACACACACACACACACACATCCACTCCTTGTTAAAGCAGACACCAAGTGAACCATGTCCTCTCTGGGGCCAGGTGTCTCGCTTTCTTTATTACACACACTAATCAATACAGACTGGCCTGGTGTTGAGGCCTGCCATCTTTCCATCTTACCTCTGTGGCCTTCTCTCCCACTGCATCCCCCACCTCCTACCCCAACATCCATCATTCATCTATTCCTTTGCCTTCTCTCCTGAATTCCATCCATCCACCTCCCCTTGCATCCATTATCCCTTATCCCATCATCACATGATCCAACCATCATTCCATCCATTGGATTTTCTCGCTCTCTGTCAACTCTTGGATTCAGAGGGAAAGAGTGATAACTAGGGTGAGAAGGTGGGGTGTGAGGAGTGGAAGAGTAGTGTGTAGGTATGTGTGAGTGGGTTGTTATTGTCATCTATAACATAGCCGGACAGGGGAGGGTGATTTGGATTTAAATAATGTATTAGTTTTTCAGAGCTACCATCCACAATGCCTCACTACACTATGAAACATAATAACTTAAAGGCGGGCTTGTGTGTGTGTGTGTCTGTGTGTGTGTGTGTAAAGGTGAAGAAAGTGGGGGAAGAGAGAGAAAAAAGATGAAATTTCATGTCTTTTAGATGCAAATTGGGCCGCGCATGTAAAATGGTCTGATGCGGAGTGATCGGGTCAAATTGTGTTCCTGCTGTTGTTTAGCAATAAAGACAAGAATCCTTTATCGTTCAAGAGTGTTTCAAACACACAGAAAGTCGAGCTGTGGAGAAGAATTGGAACTGAGGGCTTTGGCATAAAAGAGGTGGTGAGGTGAAGCAGGCGGGGAGGGAATAAAATATTGTGATGGAATTTGTCAAAAGCCAATAATCATTCTGGTGCAGGAGAAGAGTACTATATCAGAGCGCCGAATCAATATCACATTACTTTGAGTATGAGAGTATATACAAGACTCATCAAATTGATTATTTTCGATGCTACAATGGCAGTTTCATTTGCAGGGACCCTCAACAACAACTAAAGTTCAATTACTGGGACTGAGAGTGAATTGGGGGGGTAAGTAAAAAGAAAAAAAAAGAGAGAGAAATACAGCAAGAAAAATGGATATTTATTTGACTAAAATAAAGACTTCCCTGGAATGGAAATGAGGAATGATGTGTCACAGTCAAGCTCTGGTTAAAAGATGACTTGTTTCATCGGACATTGAAATTTCATGAATATATTTTCCGATGGCCTGGGAAAAACAGAATTCATCATGAAGTTTTTACACAGGCCATAATGTCACAACAAAGATTAGTCAATTTCCTAATATATTGTGGCAATATTAAGCATATGCCTCGCCTGACTTGGTGACACACTGTGATGCTTGCAGGCAGGGTGCAAAGGGGTTCTGTTGTTGTTGGGTTTTTTTTTTTTGTAAAAGTGTGATGTGGGCTTCTTTTCAACCACTTGCAGCTAAAATTAATAAATAGTAAATCATGAAGAACATTTATCATTTGATCTAGCTCTAAATCTTGTCAAACTTCATCCATTTTTTTTCATTTCTAATATGCAGCAACCATTTTAAACAGTAAATAATCTTAAAAATTATCATTTAAAAAAAAAAGAAGCCATATCAAGTGTTTTAATTTCATCCTGGACCAGTTTATCCGTAACACCTCCAACTGTTGCTCAGATTGGTCTCCATCAATGAAGTTCTCCTTAATGGCCTTAAGTATTCAATATGGGGCCATCAAGAGAGACAATGCACAGAGGCTCCTTGGATGATTAAAAAGTCATTTTCTTAACTGTCCTCCCAGGATTTGTAGGTTTTTTTTTCTTTTTTTGTAAGAAAGCATTAAATTGGTCCAATCAAGCATAAACGTCTCCTGCTTGTGGTGTAATTTGTACTGCTGTTCGCGTGGTGGGTGCTTATTTGTCATCCTTTTCCTTTGGCGCTTTTCCCAACCGTCTTGATCAACAATTAATGGTTGAAATTGCTTCCCTGTTACTTATGGCTGTGGAAACAGATGCAGCAATGATGAGGAGAAAGGAAAAAAAGGAGGAGAGTTTAATTGAAGAACAAAAATGAGATTTATTTAACTTTTTGCAGAAAAACAGAAATAATTCTAATTGTTGTTCTTATTTATTCTAATAGTTTTGCAGCATGCAGTGTACCGTACAGTTCAAGTTCCTTTATTACAGAAATGCACAACAGAGGTTAACTTTTTCTTTCCTGTCCATATGTTTCCCCTCGTCTACTTCTCTGCTCTCTCTGTCTCTCTCCCCCACTCTGTTCTTTTCCACAATGACCTTTAGTGCTCTTTTCTTCATTGCGGGGACAGGCCGGGGCCTGGCATCTGATAGAATCAATATTCTATTATGATAGTGCGTGGAGCGTGTGGGGCTTTACAACTCAGCTGTAATAGTCTCTCTATTTCATCCCGTGGCAGCCATGGCCTGAGGGATCATCCAGGCTTCTCCAGGCTCTACGCTCCCAGCATAGCCCCATTTCCATTAACGTCGCAGGCCTCTGCCTACCAGGGGACAATCTGTGTGACCGATGGATGGGGTTGAGAAAGAGTCCAGCCAGGGTGCAATGTGTGTCAATAGACTGTGTAATAGCCAGGCCTGGGTGAAATGTTAGTTAAATGGTTTTCCGGTTTTAAAAGAAGCAAGATGGGAATAAATGCTATTTTTCTTATTTGGTATTGCTGCTTTCTTACAATCAAATCCATCTATAGGTGGATTCAAACTAAATCAACAAATGGGGAATAACCAGTTCTCATCATAATGTTATCAGTGTGAGATTTTTAGATAAACTGTCCAAACAAAATGATCCTTTGTTGGTTTTAGTAGTGAGGCCTCATCAACATGGTGATTTTTGCTGTGACAGCCAGACAAGGCGGGGATTTTAAAACAAAAAGGTGGCCTAGATGTGGACCTCAGTGTCATACTACACCCTCAACCATACTTAAACATGTATAAGAGTTGTTGATTAGAGCAATCCTGGACTTGCACTGCGCTATAGGGACGAAGTGCTAAACTAAAATGTTAAGCTATTAGAGTTCATGACACCAGGAAGACCCCTATAAAAGATTCATGCCATCCACTGCCACCCTCTCAAATAATTAACTAATGGAAGTATTTTACCCAGCAAAACGCAGTTATGGTTTAAAAAATCCTTGCATGTAAATGTCATTTGGGCGTGGAGTTTGGATGTGATCTTTTAATCTCAAGCAATAAACATTATAAGGTTAACGGGGCCTTTGGTATCATCCTGAGAGACTTCCATCAGGCTCACGTTACAGTCGAATCCATTGGGTCTAAAATGTCAGGACTTGCTGTAAAATGCTCACTAGTTTGTCCCTGTGTGAAGTTGTTGGAATACATATTTATAAAGCCACAGATGTCAAGAGCAGATTCTTAAGAATTGTTGAACTTCTGAGGAGTTCCTGTAGTTTATATCCTCATCCTCCTTAAGCCCCACTTGCTTCTGATGCATGTCTTTCTTTCCCGGGGAGGAGTTGTTCCTGACGGCGTACATTTTCCCCGTTCCTGCAAACTCCACCCCCTACCTCTTCATCTGATTGAGCAAGGCGACTAGAGGTACTTGATGAGCCCGTGCTCGTCTTATATTCATCATGATGTAACCGTGAGCAACCCGGATCTAAATTACCTTCGTCTGGCATCATTCCAGCACATGCTATAAATGAGGTAATCGTCCTTGACTATAAAATTTGCATTTTCAAGACTTAATTGCTATCATTACATTTTTTGCGTAATTCTATTAATTTAACAGAATGGGGGGATCAGAGGCTTTTTTATGGTTATAATTTGCAGTAAAACAATGCATTCTCAAGTTTTAAAAAAAGAAAAGAAAAAAGGTTTGAGTGAAAAAGGGATGAGGAAACCATCAGGGCCACTCTGGCCTCTCATCAAGAATTTCCATTACCACTTTGCATCTTTCTTTTTTTTTAAAGACTTTTAAAAGAAGCAAAGAAATACTAACAAATACAAAAAAAGAAAATCTTCCACTAACATGCTGTGAGTAGGAAAGCATGAAAAGCTCTTTTGGGTTGAAAACAGAAAATGCATCAATTATATTCCATCATCACATTGTGTGAGCTAACTGAAGCTTGTGTCTTAATAATGTCGGGCTGGACTCTATTTTTGCCACGCTTTTTTAACATCGCCTGCCTCCTTTGTGCATATATGTACATGATGTCAGTTGCACTCAGTGGCGCCGTCCCCAAATAGTATGGTGGAGAGCACGGCGGATGACACGGAACAACGGAGCCATCAACTCCCATTTATGCTTCCTGCGGTGACCTTGCCACAGACGTCTGCAAGGTTCAGAAGTGCGGCGAGCTAAGTGCCCGCAACATTCTGCAACCCGCTGCACTTTCTCGCACTCTGCTGACCTTAAAAGTGTGGCCTCGATTTGGGGGAAGGATACAAACATACACAAGCATTCTGCTCCTCCTTGTCTTTTTGCACTTCTGCTACAATCTCCTACTTTTATCAGGCTTTCATTTAGAAGTTTAGGTTTAACTTGGATAGATGCAGATTTTTTTCAGCTCCTGATAATCAACTTTGCAGACTTGCTTCAATGGTGTATCTTAAACATGTAAGATTCAATGGCACTAAAATAATGATATACACAGCATCCACAAACGCCAGATATCTTCAAATAGACTTCTGTTTGCCAGTTTACATAGTGGACCATGATTTCATTCATAATAATTTGATAGATAAAACCTGTACTCTAAATTCTAAACAAAACCTTTGGTGCTGAAAGCAAAGTGTTTAGGGGACACTGTTATCAATCAATAAATACTTTTTGTGTGCGCAACTTCTTGAAATTCAATACTAGCTCTGAAAAAAATAAAAAAATAAAGAACTCTTCAGCCTCAATGTGCAACATATGACAAGAATGTAGACGGAAATACTGTAAGTGCTGAAATGAGAATGAATTAAACATGGCCACTAATCTTTCTTCCAAAATTACATAGCAACAAGTATATACTTGTTGGACAATCCTCAGTGATTTGCAAAAGCTGATCATGAATTTAACTTTAAAATATCTGAACTAAGCAAAAAGGTCAGTGTTTTGGACAATCTATAATCCTCCAAATGTACAGTATGTTGCTGCATATATAAAAAAGATCAATATTCATTCAAATTGCCAAGTTTCCTCCAGCAAAACTGTAGGAGGTTTTTTCTTTATTTCACTCCCCCCTTTCTCGCTTTGTACCGCTCATACTGACTTCTGCTGACACCGACCAGGTGGCGTCGTCACCGCCGGTTTCAACGAAGCCTTCCAACAGGAAGCAGGTAAGGCCTGACACGCCAGCCTCAATGCTTAACGTAGCGGTGAAGAACCACTGAGCTTTGTTTTGACTGTGTCAGGCAGCATCAGCTCAAGAGCCGGTGTGAGGCACAGAAGACTGTTTCCCCACGTTGGGTCTCCGTATCAGCATCTGGAACGGGAGTGTGAGCGTGTGCTGCGTCTTCATTGCAGGCATGGTTGGGAGAAGCTGTCAGGTGTCTATGTGCTGGTGGTTATCAAAGCACTACTGACAAGAGCACTTTAGTGGATGAAAGTGAGGAGGCTGATTCACCTCTACACAATGGTTCAGTGACTTTATACTGTATAAGATGCATTGGGCTTGATTCAGACCTTATATGGAGAATTTATAGTGATGTACTATTAAAAGAAAGCTGTATTACATGGAAATCCCCCTGTTTTCCTCATAAATCAACAATGTAAATCCTTAGCTGAGGCTAAAAAGAGACTTTGTTTGACTTTGGATTTCCCACTGAGGTGTTGAGAGGTACAAGTCAGCATGTATACTGATGATCCCCATCTATCAACACTTTAAGCTTGCTGCATTAAAAGGTTCTCTCTTCAATGCTTTTCATTCTGCACAGCCGTCCAAAGATTCAAGCCATGACCAAATCAAACTGGCCATTTTCTCAACACAAGACAGATAAAAGAGAAAGATTTCAATCATTTTTAAAGAGTCTTATTCACTGATATTTAAATGCGACTACAGGTGATAAAGAGTTAAACCTGTTCAAACTTTTAATGGTTCAAAAAGAGATTTGTTGATATGCCTTGTGAGGATTGTTAATGTTTAAATCAAGAGCTCATTGGGTTTGGTGAAAGCCCCACACTTTGCATGCTGAACAAAGAGGCATTTTGTTGATAAAGCACTGTGCTTGACATTCATCTGTTGTGCAAATTAACATTTAATAGCCATTCACATTTGAATATGGTCTTTTCTTGACACAGTGAGAAACCCACTACGTCAACTACATACACAAGAAGAGGAGGACGAGAGATGGCTTTTGGCTGCGGGTGCTTTTGCCCACCACAAGCAACATTAATTGTTTCACAAAAGCCAACTACGAAGCCCATTTTTCAGTGTTATTTCCTGTTTTCTTGTCCTCCTATAAACAACTCCTGCATCAGAATTTGTTCATCATTATTTGATGGGGAGGTTTTTTTTGTGCCCGGGAGTAAAAACCTTGAAAAAAACCTAAATAAAAGGACCAGTGGGGGGATGATGAAGGCAAACGAGGGCTGTGCTTGCTGAGGTATTGTTGCACAGATGACCAACAGAGACTGCCAATGTGTGTCTCTGTTATACACAAGAATGCTCTCTCTCCAGCCAAGCTACTGAAACCAACTGAATACTAAAGCACACACACAAACACACGTCTCACAGCTATTAAAATCACCATATACACACAAACACATCCATATACTGTATATGAACCATGTAGGTTGTTATGCCACAACTGGCAACTCCTGTTTTTTGGCAACACTTCCCCTGTGCTTCAGCTCAGCAGCGTGACACCATCTGTCCATTGGGTGCTGTTTATCTGGTTCTGCTTGACTTCAGCTTGAGAGGAATCCACTCTAGCACTCCTCAGGTGGTGCACACAGTGTTTTAGAGGAAATGTTGTGAAATGTGGCAATAAGCCAAGGTGGTAGCATCAAGAAGAGAAGAGGCTCTGAGTGTTGCATCAGTGTGCTTCTCCAGAGCCTATCACGCTCTTCCGCAGGTGTGACACAAGTGACAGCAGAGTCGGAACAGTAGTTAGCACCTGGAGGTCAGGTAGAGTTAGACTCAGTAAACCCTTCCTCCTGGTCAGGATCAGGTGCTTTCCTTGGAGTTGAGCGATGAAGAAACCCTGATACCAAGCATTGACCCTGAGTAAAGTGTTTCTACGTGTGTGTGGCCACCAAAAGAGGGGGTATCTCCTGATTGAGACTGATGCATGCCGAATGGTTGCCAGGTCGTGCTCAGCGGCGGCGGCGCGGTGTCAGGTGAAATTAGCAGCTGTCAATGCAAGACCCTCAGACCTGGGGGATTCATTAGGGACAGCCTCCCCCATCCAAACACACTGACAGCCCTTCACACTTCGACACTCACTTCACATACACACACGGTCGACACACTCCATTTTTGTCTGATTCAAATAGTGACTCCCAGCTAAAAGTCTCACCAAGTCCAAAGGATATGGTGTACATTCATGTGTGTGTGTTTTATCACTCTATGTGTGTGTCTTTCCCCTTGTGTAAATGTGTGATGCTCCAGGGTCATTTCAGCCAACACCACACCAGCTAGAAAAATATCAGTCACAAGTATCTCCTTCTATCCAACAAGCTTGTTGTCACTTTTAATAAAATGACTTCAGTCTTTAATTTTTATTCCTTCCTTTGAGTTTGACCATGGACCGGTGCCCACATAAAGAAAAATCCTACTTTTTGAAAATAGTATTCAGGCATTTAAGTTGACGTTTAAGACATTTATGGCTTCTGTCATCTATTTGATATTGAACAGAAGAGCCACTCAAACTGTCTACACAGTGTAGGAGAATGCTTGGCCTGGCCTTACAAATGATTTTGATACGGGGGGAAAAGCAACCCACTGCACGTCTGAATTTCTCTTAAAGGAACTAGGGGCAGGATTTGTAAAAGAATACACATGGACGTCCATTTTTTTAATGCTAATTTGTGATGAAGCGTTAAAAACAAAAAAGAATGAGTCCACCCATGAATCTCTTCATTGTCTTGAACAGGCTGTGTGCTGCATAATGCGCTGCAAGTAGGGCCCCGAATTTCCCACGCTAACGACCCAGCACCACCGAAAGCCCACTAAAAAGTGGCACTGAGAGGAAAAAGAATTTATCAGCGGCATCTCGTGAGTCCAAAAACAAAAATTTGATAGAAACCGGGCAGCTAGCCGAATATACATCGGATATGCGTTCGACTCATGGAGGCAACTTCAACTTTATTTGGGACTGAAAACAGATGCTGACATGGCTTATTTCCTAGTGACCAGGTAAGAAAACATTATAAGTTGTGTTTAGAGCTTGATATGAAAATGATATGAGAACAGCGAGGAGTCGGAGAGACCTAACGTGCAGTAGCATTAGCTGTAATCAACAGCTGCTGTGTAGCACTGAATGTTTACAGACGGCTCATTTTCCAAACCAAATACCGGGGTCGTTACAATTATGTCGTAAACATTGTTAGTTACTTACTTCGTCACTCAACATGGTGCTTGTTGTACAGTCTGTGAAGAGTTTGTGCGCGCTCCCATGGCGGCTTGGCTGGTGGCTTGGCTGGTGGCTGCAGTTACCCGCCGCGCCCGTGGCGTCTCAAGTGAGTCTCATTTCTTCATCCTGCCCCTAGTACCTTTAACCAAGCACAGCCATATTAAGTGGTGCTACTGTAAATCCAGGATGCACTTATGGTGTCTATGCAAACTATAGTGTTGGAAGAAAGCTGGATGTTGTAGGTAAACATACAGGAATGTCCTTGATAGACAAAAAAAATTGTAATTCTCTTTTTTACAGATCTTTTAAGTACAGGAATGAGGCAGGATGCATGAGTGCGCAATGTAAAACTTTAGGATGCCGCAAAAAATAAGCACCTAATGCCATGCTTAAAGTTGCAAATATGTTGAAATGATGAGTTTAACTTTGGTCAAAGCAAATGACTGTCTGCCACAATCATATCATTTTGTGTTTGTTTCGCATTGATTCCTTTCCTCTTCAATGCAGTTGCTCTCACAACCACCAGAGGCTGCATATCATTTTAATGTAGTCCATAACTGGCTGCATGCAAATATACAACATTAGGACTTTCTGAGGACGAGGACATTTTCCAGGTCTGGCACATCTCACCAAATCACTCCGATGTACCTGCACTCTACTCAGGACTCCAGCTTCACTCCAGTGGTGAAAACATCTGACGACATGGCAAGCAGTATTTGATTTGTGCTCAGACGTCAGATTTTTTTTTTGTAATAAGACATGAGGTGTTGCAACCCATGGCTTGCTTCTCCCCCGAGTGCTTTAACTGCTGATGTAGTGTTAAGACTACAGAGGCAACTGAACAGGTGTCTGTCAAGGATTGGCTCCTTTTTCCCAATTCCCCTTCTCAGTTCAAGTCTGCTTGCCCTATTTGGACTGACCATCTAATTAATCCTCCAATACTCAAAGGCTTCACCTGTTTTTGGTGTGAACATCTTGCTATTCAGCCTCTTGTTTGCTTGTGTGTGTTTGTCTTTTTTTTTTGCATTCAACTAATATTGTGCCATCTGGTTAAATGCTACCTCCCCTTTACCTGGCTGAGCCGGGTCGCAGCAGTTGCTACTACAAAAAGAGTCTGTTGTCCCCAGCTGGACATAGCACACATGCTACCAGTGAATTTGGCATCATCTTAGATTTGCTCTGGCAGGTTAAAAGCTGCTTTTTATTGGCTTCCTTCCCTTTTCTCCTTTCCTGCACCACTAATTTCCATTCCTATATGCTCCACTAGCATTCTCCTTACTCCCTTTCTTTTCAGGCCTCAGTTTGCAACCTAGCTACATCCCTGTTTACTCCTCCCTTTGCCTTTCATCCTTGTCTTTCTATGAAATCCTTTGATTGAATGTATTAAAGCTTCCGACACACTTGTAATTTAGTAGCAAACATGACCGGATGGTGAGTCACAGCCAAGCCTTTTTTGGAGAACACTGACAGATTCTAAATGTAATGTTGGAAAAATGTCAGTGTCATACAATCCTATGTGACTTATCTGGGTGGGATGAAAGTGAATGTGTGTGTGCACATTCACACATCTGAAGTGCATCAGTAGAAATGATTTGATACAGAATTTTGTGCCAGTGTCTTTGAACTAGGGTCCATTTGCCCCCCTGAGAACCCTCTAAATCCAATGCCTCCCAGTTTAGGAGCACATAGCTGCAACACAGAAGCTCTGCTCATTAGAATTACAGACATTAGTTACAACCAAAGGAACTCTATTTCACGCACATCTCCCCGACCGACTAAATGAAGCTTTGCAAATCCTCTCCAGCTTTTAATAGCTGCCACTAATATTGCAGGTCACAAATGATTGCGCCCTCAGACTCAGATTTGGCTGATCAAACACAGCCAGAGATTATCAGTGTTATTTACGCTCGTGTATCGCTCTGGCATAAACACACATTTATGGAAATGCATCCCTTTCATGGTAATACACTTTATAATGATTTATGGTAGAACGATTCATGAAAAATGTGGCAGCATCAACCCACAATTCAAAGTTGCAGTCTTTTTTTCTCCGCTGTTTGCTGCTGGGAAATTTTACTTTCAAATGTGTATATCCATATACATCGAGTCACAAAGGTTTGTGTTCCACAAACACGAGTGGTCTGCACTATAGCATAATGGTTACCCTTTTAAAAATCAATTATAAAATCTGAAGTGAATAACGTGATGCATGTCTAATTACCCAACAATCCAGAAGCTTTAGGGGGCCTTGCCAAGGAAAAACAGAGCTAACACATACATTACCACTCAAACACACACACATACACACATATTTACATATCTACAGACCAAAACATGCATAATTTCTTTACACTCCTGGAAAACACGCAACTCAAAACAACATGAAGTCACAGGTACTGAATGTACCAACCAATGAAAATAAGGGATTATTTGGTTGGTTGCTGCATTTGCGTCTGAGTGCAAATGTGTGCATATGTGTGTGCGTGTGTGGGCACCGCTGCCACGCACACAGGCAAGCAACCAGGCAGGCCTCACATTGCCCAAAGCTACTCGGTAAGGATTCCCGATAAGGAGAATTAGTCAAAACTTGGGAGCTGCCAGTCAGCGCCAATTAAACTTTAATCTTGGGCTGAAACAGGCACAAATAAATTAAACCCTTGTGAGCAGCAATGTGCGCTCTCCTGATAATAGGGGATTGAAGTCGTCTCGGAGCGAGGCTGCATGTTCCCCAGCTCAGCCATGGCAGGCAGTGGAGCAGAGGGAACATGGGGAAGGCTGATGACAGAGTGAACTGAAAGGAACTCTGGAAGTTGACAGAAACAGACACGGATATTCACAGGAACACACACATTTACAGGAATCATTGATGCTGGTTCTTAAAAACAGGTGTCTACATGCCGGATGCAGAAGTAGTTAAGAAGGAAACATGGCCAAAAAAGCTGATCTTCCCAATTTACTGTTAACAAAAACTTTGTTCTACTTGTGCATTTACGTTGTGGATGGATCTATGCAAATATCAGCAAAGATCCTTACGCCTTTTTTTCTTCTTCTTCTTTTCACTGTCCATACCTAAATGTTCATTAGAAATGCCAACCAGGCATGCAATCGACCTCCATAGGTCCAACGCTCTGCATAAAGCCGGCCTATTTATTGTAAATGTCTTCGGACAATCTGGGAGTGGAATCATATTGGGCATTGCCGTGTGTGGTGGAATTTGATAACAAAACCATGCGTGACGCTCCTACTTCCAAATGGAAATGATATTTTCAATCATGCTCAGGCATGGAAAAAGAGAGTAAAAGTATCAACCGGTATAATATTAATAATAAAGAAAGATCTACTCCTCATATCAGCCGGAGGAAATGCTTTTAATGTTGCAATATTCAAATGTATAGTTGTCTCCGTGCACACTGTGTCGAGGGGGATATTTCATTAATATTTTTTAATGAATTAGCGTCCTTATCTCTATTTCCTGTGCCTGACCTGTGCTAGCCTGGTGTTTAATTTCAAAGTAATTTTCTTGCTATATGAGCGTGCCGCTTGTGTATTAATGTCATGGGCCTCGTCAGCCAATGCCATGATTTATTCCAGAGTAGCGGTCACATACATCCTAATATCTTACAAATAAGCCCCAGAGAAATGCTGTAATGAGAAAACAATAACATTAACAATATTAGCAACAATAATGAAAATAATTGCCGGTGAAGCAACAATGGTAATCACACATGGAGAAATACCTCTGTGTTTGACCGAATCGTACACAATTATCATGCATGTGTATATAATATAATTAATTCTATGTCTGAGCCTCTTAGCCCGGGGCGATCAGCATAGAATCAGTTTTGTATGTATAATAGATCAGAGCACAGTTCATGAATAAAACAAACGTGGGGACTATGCTGCAGTGACTGTGAATGTTTGTCTTTGGACAGCAGAATCAAAGTGAACATGTAATATTGTGATAATCCATACTTGATGAATTCAAGGGGCTGACTTGCCTTAGCTAAGTTCAGCTAATTTCCAGACATGGCTTGCCTCCGTAATTGAGTTTCCAATAACATTATGATTATTCCAGCCCACAAGATAATTGAATTCAAGGTATTTTTTTTCTTCTTAACACTGCAATATTGTAGATGTGTGATTATTATGCATTTGCATGTAGATTTCAGTGCCTTCCTGAAACTCATCACTTTTCTTCTAACTGGATTTCCTATATTGTAGCATACATTTGGCTCATAACAAATGACGGGATCCCCTCTCCTTATGAGCACAGAGTCAATTATTCCAAAAAGTTCATTTTTATATCAATTTTACCCCATATAATGACATTGCAAAGGAGATTTTCTCCTAAAAAAAGTCAACTCAAAAAGTCTACCCTGCAACGACCTGTTTGTCATTCTCATTATATGTGAAAAGTGAATATTTTTACTATTGAACTAATCAAATTCACATCACTGCCAACACTCCACCCGCGCTTCCAGTTTGATCCCGCACAAGAAATGCTACCAAACTTAGGCACTACGGCCCCAATGCTCATCTGTTGCATAATGTAGTTGAATAGGCAGGAGCAGTGCGGGTGTGAATGTAATTTTCATTAGGCTGATAGAAGCCTCACAGATGCAGCCTGTGCATAAGGGGTGTAACAGGGGGCACAAAACAGAGCGGGGAGTCGGCTGCTGAATATAGGAGCACTGCAGTATTCCTTTCAGAGGCGCAATGCAACAAAACCCCCTTTCTTGCACCTCTAGGTGAAATTGTTGGCATCTTGTGCGCCACTGCATAAAATAAATTTTTGAATGTGTAACAACGAGAAGTTGAAACATTCATATATTCATATACTAGTGACTACAAGCCCCCAAAAGTGGGAAATTATTAACCAAATCAGCCGCTATTGAAGCCTGCCAGAAGTGCTTTTGAGTCTTGTGTTTAACCATTAGCATAGCATTAGCTGCTTGTGCTAACCATCACATTGGGGGAATGGCTGGGCAGCTAGTTGCTGCTTTAAGCTACTGGGCACACATGGATGGTTGTGAATGGAAGATCTATCCATTCTCATCATTCCGAGTAGCCACAGGGCCCGTACAACGAGGATGGCACCAGCCAAGACATTATGCCAGAGTTTAGCTGTTGTTTTGCATAAATGTTGAATCATGCCAGCGTCCTTTTTAGTGTGTAACAACAGCCTGCACTGATATTGATTTAATGCTCACTAATATTTAAACTGCCCTGGGGGATCAATGCTGTTGAACAAGATTTAATATGGCCTACTAGTGCAGATATAAAAACAGTCACAACACGGAAAATCAATTATTTTGTGTCTGATTTAACTTTTATGCAGGCTTCAAATCCTAGATTTTACTTCAAACTTGAAATTTAAACCAAAATTATCTACACATTCAATGAAATAATCAGTTGTGTTAAATGGCGAACATCAGATAATGTGCATGTTTTTTTTTTGTTTGTTTGTTTTTCTCAGAGGGTTTTCAGTCACTCAGGAAGAGGGCTGAATCCCTGCAATGAGGAAGAATGGGGAGTGGAAAGCAAGAAATAAGGAGCAAAGAAAGGTTGCAACAACTTTTAACAAAACATGACATGCGAATGAGCACTGAGTCCTCATTTACATATGCTGACATTTTGCAGAGAATATTTCAACGTTAGGCTGAGCTGTAATGAACTCCTGCCAGGGAGCAGTCAAGGAATAATGTTTCCATAAAGGTAACCTGTCCACATCTCCTCCAGGAGAAAGATGTGGAAGAGGAAAAGAGACATTTTTTTTCCTCCCTCTCCCTCTTTCTCTCTCTTCTTCCATGTTGGCTGTTTTGCAACAAAGGGGTATTTTTCTTTCCGTGCACTTCATCCATCTTAGCCGATACTGATTTAGTGTATTTTTCCAGCCTTTTTACAGGCTAATTGCACACAGCGACGGTGAATTTGTTAGTGGTGACACCTTGCCTACCCATTGGGAATGCATCTCATTACCAGACGCAATGTCCAGGAACATCAGATATTATTAGCTGTCATTAATCTGCCATACATGGTGGAGGGGGAGAAGGGTGGAAGGAGGAGAAGGGCAACAAAGGACACAAAGAGACAAATATGATGGCTGGCAAGGGCTGCGTAGTGAGGTCAGAGTTCACAAAGGTTATAAAGAACGCAGGTGGGCTGGAGGAGGTGGAGTTTATGAATGATGGCATTTGCATGGACCTCAAACTGAGAGAAAACTATGAAAATTACAGTCATTAAAGGACAGAATTTTAGTGCACCTCAAAATTGATCCTGTTGTGATTTTGACACTTTTAAGGTGACTTACAAGGACGAGTTGACTTTTATCCAAAAACATTTCATTCACAAAAAGCAAATCATTTTTTTCTCACTTTTGCTCAATCAGGAGAAAAAGAAATGACACATATGTGGCTCGACTTGGAGGTAAAGTAAAGAATTAATACATTTTAATATTCCATCTCTGTTTAAAATTCAAAACTAAAGGCATGTTGTGAAAAATTATCTTCATATTTATATTCATTAAAGCGCAAGAGAAGAAAATGACAAACAACAAAGCTTCATAACAATAAATAATGGATTATTGTGTATTATAATTATTGTAAAGGCAAATAGTTTGAGACTTTTGTAAATAAAAATGAAATATTCAGGAAAAATTCAAGAAATCAAATCAAATAATGATTAAATGGAAAAATCCAAGCATTTATTCTTATTAAATGATCCTTATTGTATTACTGTGTGCCATTTAAGTTGGACTGGCTTTGATTAAAGTACGCACATTGAATGTGACTTTTTTTTTTTTTGTAAACAGATCAACTATTGGGCCTGTTTTTGTCATGTTTCAAACTGTGTTTTGTTCCCAAATCCCATTTGACTAAAATGAATATGACAACCTTAAAGTAGATTTTCAAGAAAAAAAATTCGATCTCTTTCAATGCTGTCTGATTGTTGCCCAAGAAGAGAGTGTTTTTTTTTTTTCCACACATATGTTTGATTTGATACAGCATCTTTGGCTGTTTTTCCTTGCACAACCCCGCCTGAAGACTGCTACATGCATACTAGATAGGATTACACCTTCTAAGCAGATTTTGTTGTGGAAGGGTTAACGCAGATCCCCCTGCTTTGCTGAACAAACAGGACACCATCTGAAGACACAGGAACTAACCGGGCTCTCATTAAGAGAATTTTTTTCTTCTTTGGAGTTGGGGGGGTTCCATCTACCTTTTTTTTCCCCCTTTTTTTCTGTAGAAGAAGCACGTTGCGGCCTCCTGCCGCGTCACAAGGCTCTTTGAGTGAGATGGAGTATATGGCCTAATGACTAAAAGTTCCTCTATAAAAAGTATACAGCGCAGCTCCCTGCAAATTGAGTTTCCTCTTTGTGCCAATTGAGGGTGGTTTATGTAGGCTGCGGGGAGTTCCTTTGAACTCACGTTACAAAAAAACTCCAGATTCCTGGGTCAATCCCTTCCCCTCCACTCCACCCTGCTCCTCTCCCACCAGCGGTTCAGATAGAGGAAGAAGTGGCTGCTGTCTCAGACGCCTAAATTCATGCCACATTGCACAGAACGACTTTCCAGACAAGATGTGTGTGAGAAAGAAAAACACATCTCAAAATGAGGTTAAGGTGGCATGAAGCAGGTGTTTCTCCTCTCCTTTATTGGTAATAAATGGGTTTGTAAATTGAACTTTATTGGATAAAACTTTCTATTTGTGTTTACAGAGGACTGTGGCAGCATATAATCAATAGATATTTGAGCACTGGTTCTTTCTTTTTTTTTTTATAAAGTTTTACCTTTATAAAAGACCAATCAGGAATCAAAGAGTCTGGTTTCTTTTCCAAAAGAAGGGATTAAAAACAGTGTAATAATTCTTTTAAATTTTTCATCCATAACTCGCCTTCTTTTCAAGAAAAAAAACCAAGTATAGATTAGGAGGCCCTGCTTGCAAATAAGAATTTGCCAAGAGACTTGCTGTCTGTCTTTTGTCTTCAGCTATCTTTATTGCCAAAAGCAAATGTTGGCGTCATCCCATGTGGAAGCAATGAAGACCTTGATGCCCAGGACTCAGCCAAGTGGCATCAATTGTTTTCCATGTCGGGGGCATGAAAGCTGGGCTCATTCTGCACTAATCAAAACCCCCAAAAAAGGTCTCACTATAAATCCTGAGACCTCTTCTTCTTTTCCTTCTCCGTCTTCTCCTTCTTCTTCTTTTTCCCCCGCCCCACCATTTTCACAATTATGCACAGGCATTGCCATAAATCTAATGCGCTTTCATGATCTGTGGGAGCGGAGTACATAAAACGTGCTTGCCGGATTTGCATACAAACATACTTATTCTAAATCCCCCTCAGAAGTTGTAAATGATTGTCTTTTCCTGAAATACATCTCAGCAAATTGTATTTGGGCATGTTTATGAATCCTATTATGGCACGGGTTTTATCATATTTTGTGGACAGTGATGGCTTCTCAGCATAGCTGTTAAGAAGAGGAAGAGAGGGGCCTTGGGCGATAGACTTTGTCATTTGTTTCAGATGGGCGCTGGATTCCCCTTCATTGCTCCAATGACAGGTTCACAGTAGCAAGACAGATCTGTGCTAAAGTCCCTGCTAGATGAGTAATTCAGTAACTACTGTCTGCTGGGTGAAGAAGGCTGCATTCAGTGTTCATTTTTGGTCTTTTGATGCAACACTTAGCCATACATTATTTGGATGGTTGCATGATGTGGTAACCGCAGCAGAATCTGCCTTTGATAGTGGCTATTTCAGTTCTTCTTTCCTTTTTATTTATTTCTTTTTTGGGAATTTTACACCCGGTAAACATCGTGACATAATTGAGTGGAATGTTGCATAATAGAGCAGTATTTATCAAGAGCTGGAAAGCTGCTGGGCAGGGAAGAGGAGGAAGACATTGTTAGCTGTGCCTGAGAGGCCTGGTCTGCCAAAGAGATTTTAATATCTCGACGTGCTGCACCTCCCTGTAGCGACTGAACAGCCTGGGTGAAATACTGATGGCATCTGGATGTAAATAAGCCAGGTGGTGATAGTCTCACTTAAATTAAAAATGTGAATAATATCATATCACACTAGAACTGTAAAACATGTGTTTTTTGTGTAAAATCACGTCCATATTTGGATTTTTTATTTTTTTTTTAGCTTTATTTCGCCTGTTGGACAAGCTCTGATCACGTGCTCATGTCAGAATCAGCCATTAATTGGTTCGACAAGCTGCTGAGTGGGAAGGTCATAAACATTTCAAGAGTTATAAAACTTTCATTAAGTTCTCACGATATCGCACCAGTGAATGACCCTCTTACTCTCTCCCTCTCCTTTTTTGTCTGGTTGGTGTTGAAGAGGGGAATGATTGCGAACAAGCGGCTTCTTTGTGGCGGAGGGAGCCTTTTTCAAACTGTCTCGGCCTCTTGACTCGTCCTAAGCCAGAGATCAGAGCTTGGAAAAGTGGCAAAACAAAGGGCCGATTTAATGAGATTGTAAAACAGGCCAAGGAAAAGGAGAAGGAGGGAGAGGGGGTTGCAAAATAGCCAGACTGCCTGCCCTGGTCCATTTCAAAAGGTCTTTTCAGGATCTCATCTAAGCCGTCTCAATATGAACAAGAAAAAAAGAAAAAGGAATCAAAGGAATCTAAATGCTTTGACAGATTTTGACATGAAGAAGATGTGGATATTTGTCTGTTTTCTACAAAAAGGGCTCACATTCCTGACAAAAATATGTTTCGCAAAAAAGAAAACAATTTTTAGCTTTTGAGATTGAAATTCTTTTGACTTTAATCATAAGATTAGAGACAAAGCCATTTACATCTTCTTTATATGAGGGAGACTTTGCGACAGCTAAATAAATCAAAAATCTAATTCTAAAAAAATAAATAAAAAGAAATTTAAGACTCAGATCAGTCCACTTGTCAGTGATGATGAGAAATATCCTCGGATCTGGTGTGTGATCTTAGAAAAATAAATAAATAAAGCCACCAATTATGATAGTCATAAGGCGGGACTTCTTGTTGTTTGCACACACCCTATAAATAGCACTGGCACACATCACAAAGGAAACAAGATTCCCATTCATGTTGCTGGCGTCTGAGTTGCTCTTTCTAAGTAACATCGAGTTTATCGCAATACATCTGTCACGTATCTTCTCCCCCCAAAAAACCCCTGTGGAATTAGACCATTTAACCCCTCCTCAGTTGTCATTAGAAGGGGGTGGAGAAGACGGACGGACAGAAGGAGGGGCAGGGGAGAAGAGGAATGAAAACAAGCCAGAGTTGAGGAGATAACCATCAGGGTCCTAAACCCATTATCTGGCCCCTGTCCACTGTTGAGTGTCAGGAGTCACACCCAGGTCCAAGTTAGCCTGGAGCTGTTGACCTGATGGTCTCTGCTGACATTTCCATTCAGATGAATGGCTCTTTGGTGCATGCTAGGAAGTGTCCAGTTTGACCCTCACCTGCCCCAAGATTCCCTCCCTTATTAACTGGGCTGCGGCCCTCTGTCTAACCTGTATTCTGGTGCCTATCACCCCCCTCCTCAGCATTGAGGCTCTGAAGGCTGAGCCGTCTTCGATAATAATGGAGGACAAATGAAGCCAGCCGGCCCCTAATGATGGTGGTTTTTAATGACACTGAGCTTTTGTGCTCCTTTCATTTAGACAAGAAGTGAGAGATGAGGCGGCGAGCTGCCGCAGCCCTGCGACAGTAAAACTGTTGAGTGGCATTCTCCCGTTTTAAGGTTATAGGACACAGTTAAGTTCGTTCCGTGGCGCGGGCAGACGTGACAGTAATGGGCTCGTCAGGGGACGGCGTCGTACACAGCTGTTTCTTTTATGTTCTTTAATTTGCTCGAAGGAGAAAATAAAGCGTCTTTAAGGAGGCCCATTGGACTTCAGAGACCAAATACCAAAAGGACCATCATAGGTGCACTGTAGTTAACCAATGTAATTAGCAAGAACACAAGTAATCAGTCCGGGGAAGTGTGTCATTAAATGGCAACCCCCCCCCCACCACCACCACCACCACCACCTCATGATTAATTTGCTGCTCATAATGACAAAATGAACCTTCTCTATGTCCTTAATGACCCTGGTTAATCTTTTAAAGTAACAGGGAGGAGAGCAGACAATGAGAGAGATATGCCGAGAGGAAGCTGATGAGTTAGAGAGAGGGACTACATATTGACTGCTCACATCAGAAAAAAGAATTTGCAGTTATAAAAGAGTTCATCCGCAGCCGAGCTGGACTGCTGCAATACCATTTCGAGTGGCTTTGCAGAGTGGTTAAGTAGCAATAGACACGAAACAGATACAGCACACAGCAAGCTGTTTTTGTGGGATAAATCTCCTTTTAGAGAGAACAGAGGCAACACATGGCACTCAGCATCTGACACCATGCTCTCTGAAGTGGAGGTGGCATGGAGATTAGTGCTGTGAAAAGATCCCCCTATTATACACCCTGTTGCATAATTAAACACACTTCCACGTAATTCATTCTTCAGTGGGGTACATATTTGTCTTGGTTATTTTTCCTAAGCCATGATAAAGCAGAATTAACCATTTGAATTAATCATGAGAATTAATGCTTTGATACCAGGCCGAGACTCTTGGATCCAGCCAGCTGCACTGGCCGGGGCCCGCCTGCTTAACACCAGAAGTGCCAAGCATATGCTAGTTTGAAGGAGGAGGGCAGATAGGGAGGCCTGGGTGGGCAGGGAGGAGGTCCCTGCGGAGCCCTTCACAATGAAACACAATATCCTCCTCCTCAGACGCGTGCAATGACTTAAACACTCCATTGTATTAAATATGAATGAGGTTCCCCATTGTCCGGGTGCGGGCGAGCGGGGAGACAGTGTTGTCGATTAGCCACATGATTAAGCAGATGACACGGTAGGGGCCACAGAGGTAAATAAAGTCCGCCTTCTGTCATTTCCTTGTCCCCAAGGGGGCCCCCGCCAATGGTTCCTCACAAAACTTAGCACTGCTAAAGCCAATTGACGGAAAAAGTGATAATATATGACTGTGAAAACAGCTGAGTGATGGGAGGGCGGGAGTGACAGAGAGGGCGATTAACAGGCTTGGAAGTGAGGGCAGGGTGGAGAAAATGAGGAGGAAAAAGAAGCATTAAAAGTTACATAGAGTGGACTATGAATAAAGAAAGAAACAGAAAGAGAAGAGGAGGCGCCCAAGTGTTACAGAAAGCAGGAAGGGGGTGGGTGGGGGGGTGGCAGAAAGAGAGGGGCAACAGAGGGCTGGGAGTGCAGAGTGTCTTTGATTAAACAGGCAGGATAATTCAGTCATGCTCCATGTCAGGTGTTTATTATCACATTGCAACATTTGCATGTGAAAAAGACGCTAGCGCTTGCTTCTCCCAGCACTTTTCCTGCATTCTGATTGGCTGACGGGGCATCTGTGCGACACTGTTGCAAAGCACAACCCCCTCCCCATTTTCCCCCCTCCTGGTCATGGAGTGCTTGAACCCAGTCACGGGTATTCGCACTGGGCCCAATATGTCAAACGGTTATTATTGGCAGTGTTAGCCAGGAAAACAAATAGAGGCGGAGAGGCTCATAATGAAAGGGGGGGGGGGGGATTGTTTTAATCAATTCTCCTCATTAATCAATTTGGAGCAATGTGTCAAAGGCACAAATCCCAGCTGATACTGCAGACGAATCACAGAAAATTATTCTAGAGTTTAACCGCTTTGTACATTATCATCATTGTAAGTGAAGCAGGAGCTGTTTCACAATATTTTACCAGAAACGAGGACAACTTATTTCATAATTTAAATATATCTAATTCCTCCGTATCCATTTCTGCTCGCCTCACCTCAAATCCCCAAGTGGATGAAAAGTTTCTCTTTTGGGGAGCTTCATTATACTCCTGTAACTATGACATCTTTGTTTTAATGACTGCAAGCAGCTTACTGAAACCAGCTCTCCTCTTTTAGTGTCACCCCTTGCCATACCCACAAAATCCCCCGTTTGCCCCCACTGATTTCGTCACGGGACATTCAGGTAACTAATCTGCCTTTAAATATGTCTCGAAGGAAGCTCGGCTAATTAGTATCGGAATTTACTGCCTTCACTTTTATTGACTTGTCCTACTTCTCCGATAATTAACTAATGAGTAAAGTAATGAGCTATGTCTTTCAGTCTTGCTGTTCAATTAGAGTGCAGAATCAATTATTGAAAATAGTTTCTTATGCCAAAGCCTGGTATGGTGACTAAAAGTGCATGCAAAGAGGGGACAGGGCTGATTTAGCCTAAATAGGGGGAGTTTAAAATGTCTCTTCGCTGATAAAAACCATGGCCTTTATACACTGCAGACAAGAATCTCAATCTGTCCTCGGAGATGTTGTCACTTTTTCTACATGATGTTAATAATTTGCATATTCTAAGCTACTTATAAACATGATGGACGGTGCAAATATCCCAACTGGAGCTGCTCTGCAAAACGCAACAGAGCTGAAGCGACAGTAAACAAAGTGCCACTGAGGTATTTCTAATCTTAACAAAAACACTGAGTTCATCATAGAAAATTAATTAGAGGAACACACTCCCAAGTGCTTTATCTATTAATGAACTTTATCTTTTCAGGCCAATTTATTCTGAGGATGTTTGATAATTATGTTTACATCAAAATCAATGCGCCTTGTGATGAAATCTATTAGAACTGATCATGAGGTTTGATATTAGATGAATGCGATAACAGATTTGTAATAATGCTTTGAAAAGCTTCTTGCACACGCGACGACTGCCATCTTCTCAGAAACTTTGCTAATAGGAATGATGGGATCCTGCTAAGATAAGTTAGCAGTAAAACACATGGTTGGGGAGTTGAATATCAATTCCAAATCCATAAGAATCTATGTGGAAAAACCAGTCCCAACTGTACAAGATCACTAAGTCAAATAAGTCACTAAGTTCCTAAGTCACCAACTTCATAGACAGCCATTTAGCAGATAAAGAGAACTCCTCTTTATTCTGATTAACCTGCCAAAAATTACACTTTTTTTTAATAATCAATATATCCATGTTTCCATCCATCCTACCATTGTCTATACCAGGAATCTGCAAGTTTGGTTCTCAAGAGCCGCAGTCCTGCAGGTTTTAGATGTTTCCCTGCTCCAACTCATTGGATTCAAATAAAATGGATCCAACAGCTAATAAAGTTCAGCTCAGTGACTCATTCATTCAAATTAGGTGTGTTGAAACAATGACCCTGGACACGTCGCCAGTCCATCACAGGACCAGCACAGAGACACAACCACTCTCCCCCACTCCTTGGGCGAATATGGAAATGTCAAACATGCATGCTTTTTAGACTTTGGGAGGAAACCCGAGTACCTGGAGAGGACCCATGCATACACAGGAAGAACATGCAAACTCACAGACAGGCCCCAGCCGAGGTGAGGCAGTGCTAACCACCATGCAGCTTTATTTATTTATCTATTTAATTGGTTTATTATTACTATTTAGAATAACAATAATACCTAGTTAAACTAATTTAGGATTCAAAGTAGGACTTTAATAGGATTTTCTTAAATAAAATAAAATAATAAAAAATCACAATTCAAGTTGATGATATTCAAATAGTTACCAACTTGATAAAAGAATGTTTGATTTTTTTTCTTTCTTTTTTTTCTTCTGTTTTGTCTGATATTTGATATTTGAATATGTCTTAAATCTCAGTAATATGACCCAGCCAGGTTTTTTTTGTGCATAAGATATAGATTACGTGAAGCTGGAAATCTGGAGCTCACATCCAGCTTTCAGCAACTCAAATATAAAACTACAGGCCCGGCATCGCTGTATAAAACACTTTACTACGTCTTCATGAGATCAAAAACAAGCCTGGGAAGGAAAACCAGTGTCAGTTAAGTTATATTATAAAAAAAAATTCAAAGTGCCAGTGAGGTCATGCCAGTACCAGTTGTTGTAACTCTGGTGGAAATATGAATAACGATAGTTGGATGAGTTCCCAGTCTCCTCAGGCCTGAGTCACTGTTTTTAAGCAATGTCCACATGAAAGTACTTGTATGGTGCAGCTTATGCAACAGCTATGACAGAGGTGTTAGTGTGGATGTGCTCATCTATTCATTTATGCCTGACTATGAGAAATTCTGCCGATAATTAAAGCAATAAACAAAGCTTTTTTTATGTAGCTAATGGCTTATTAAGAAGTGTCAGGTTTGATCAGGTAGGAAGAAAGAAGAGTCCAAGTATAAAAAGACAGGAAGACAAGAAAGAGTTGTGTTAATGTCCTGCAAAAAAAAAGAGAAAAAAAAAAGATGGGAGGTAGAAGGCATGAGCATCCCATCACAGTGTTTTGGCGGTATCAATATTCTATTAATATTCACAATGCCAGAGGTCCCGGCTGGTATGCCAGTCAGCACTGAGCCGATGTGACAGGCTCCCAGAAAAACGCTAAAGCCAAGGACATTAAATTCCCCCTGACAGCAACCTTGGAGACCGTCCCAGGCACGCGTCGCTTTGACCGCGGTAAATCAGAGAAATAAACTCAAAAGAACATAATGGAGTCGGCTCTCATCATTATTATGACAAGCAGGTTTATTTAGTGTACAGTTGGCTCTCCCTCTTGCTTCTGTGCATGTGCTGTTTGTGCTTGCCTTACCGAGCTCTAACAAGCCAGCCAGGAGTGACTGTCAACTGTCAAAAAATTCCTGTGAGCCAAAGCTGCCATTGGATTTTAATATGAAGCAAAGCCGGAACATTAGAGATAAATCCGCTCTAATTCTGAAGAAGAAAAAAAACTCACTACTAAGTGTGATAAAACTCATAAGCAGAGATTCATTAGAATCATTCCCGTTTTCTTGAGCCTGTTTTAAAATGCCACATTACTCTCTAATTTCATGTATTGCATACAGGATGTGGATCGTGGGCTGCATGATTTCAGACATGGGGATAACCCGCAATCCTCCCTGCCAACTGCACGTACTGTATTTGTTCTTCCGATTACGTCCACAAAACGGGAAATAAAACATCTTATAGCATTACAGACAGCCTTAAGCGAGCTATCTGTGGACCTTCCAGAACCCTCGCCGTCTATTGTTTCTCCTTTATAGAAGCTTCGACCAAACCTTATCACCAATGCTTCCATTTGAATAGCATTGCAGATATGCTGGCCATAGTAGATGGAAATGTCATAAAAATTGATTTGATTTTTCCTCTTTTTTTTTCTCCCCCTTCTCTTTTTTTTGCTTGTTGTCATTATACATTAAGCATAGCCTGTAACTGTACAGCTTCAGCTTTAAATGCAGCTTTTATAGTGTGTGTCACAGTTTTATTTTTTTTCCCCCTTCAATGTGTCGTAACAGATTCTGGTGACGTTATCTTTCTGTTACAGCGTGACTGATCCTTCTGCATCTTGTCAGGCCTCTCAGAGAAAGGCCTTTTTGACATGCAAAGCAATGCTGTAGCAGGATTTGACGTGGCATCGTGAACAGTTGTGTGTAATGGTGTTTTAGGTGACCTTTGGTCCCAACCAAGGACTGAAACTGTAGTTAGCATATGCATGTGGATGCATAAATGTGCACGCTAGCTTTACAGTTTTCCATGTGTATATACCGTTTTCCTACAATTGCATGCTATTGGCATGTGAGCGCACTTTTTCTTGTACCCTTGTGTGTGAGAGTGTGTGATGTGCTGTAATGACAGATTCACACCTTCACAAGACAGGACCAATGTCTACACGCTTAGGCTGCTGTCCCCATACCCCATCGCCCATCCCAGCTTCTTCTCTTCAAGCTGCCTGGTGAGAGCAGGTGACATGCTTTGTGGAGGTGTTAGCATGTGTGTGTTTACCTTTAACTCCAGTCACACACATTCTGTCAGGTGTCAGTCACACAGAGACGGAGCTCAGGGTGAAAGACTGCTGTGGATTTTAGCGTGTTAAAAATACACAAGTGTGATTGGTGTAAGTATGTAAAGAGGAGGTTGTGCATTAATTCATGTAAGTGAGAGTGTGTTTATAAGAGTTTATGTAGGTCAGTTTATTATATTAAGCTGTCTGTCGTAGGAGTCTTTGGCTTTGTTCTAAATTGTCATCAGATGTTTAAATCTCTGTTTTATGGGGGTATTTTACAATCTTTAATCAAGTGTGTACTTTTTTTTTATTTGAGAGCATACTTCCTTGTTTTCACACTTAAATATTGTACTCTTTCCTCTGCCCTTAGGCTATGTTCCCACTGCAACCAAAAGTGGCCCAAATCCTACTTTTTGGCCGATGTGTGACTTGAACTGGGTCAGAAGAGCACAAATTAGTGATGGGAGGTTTGGCTCTTTTCAAAAATGTGGTTCTTTTGACTCGACTCCTGTAGAAGAGTCTACTAAATGGCTCTCCATGTAGTATCACTCGGAGCCTCTGTTTTTATCTGATCAGAAATTATGAGTGGTTTGTTTATTGGTGAGCAATTTTTTTATAAATTTTTTGTCTTAAGAGCCTTATTTTTGTGCATTTTTCATTATAAAATATAGTTGAGTTCAATATTTTAATCACACCTTTAAACAAACAACTGAACCCAGAATCCCACCAAGCATATCAAGTAAATAAAGACCAAAGTCTGAACAGTATGACACTTTAAATTTGCTCATTTCTTGTCATGTAAATTTGGCTTCGTAGCTTCGTAGCTCTCTGTGTGTACCTGGTCTACACTCCCTGGCTTTACATAGTGAGTCTAGTCTTTCCTCCTATGACCGCATGGTGTGTCCATCGAAATAAAGTCCCTTTCTAAAGATTCTCCTCTCTTTGGCAGGAATTGGTTCTTCTGGTTTACTACAAAGAATCAGCTCTTAGAGCCGGCTCGTTCATGAACGACGTGTCGCTACTGAGTACTGAGAGAGAAAAGCTGCGAAAGGAAAGAACTGTGAGCCGGCTCTCACTTGATGTGAGCCGGGTCTTCTGATTCACCACAACACATCGGCTCTCAGAGCTACATCTTAGTCCTAAATTGGACACAGATCTGATATTTTTTAAAACGATCTCAGTCTGAACAGCTATGTCGCATTTCATCCTATCTTTACGTCACAGTGGTGACACAGATGTCACATTTTTGAGCTTGAGGAGGCAAAAACACAGTATGCTGTGTGTGATGTCACGTCTTATTCTGTGTATGCTGGTTACTTCAGAGGTGTAGACTCTTCACACTGGAGTCTGATGGTGGTATAAAAGCCTGTACATAGCTACTCTAGAGCAAGGGTGTCAAACTCCGGTCATCGAAGGCCGCTATCTGCAGGTTTTAGTTGTTTCCCTGCTCCAACACACCTGAATCAAATCAAATGGATCCAACAGCTTCTTTTCAACTTCTTAACAATGACACATTCATTTCAGTCTGGTGTGTTGCAGCAGGGAAACAACGAAAGAATCTGCCGGATGGCGGTCCTCGAGGACTGGAGTTTGACATCTCTGCTCTAGTTTGTGACATGTCATCCGGGCAGAACTTTTATCTTGTCCCACAACTATTTTGTGATTGGTCTATCTTTTGAAGTGGGTGCAGAAACTTTTCATTTCTGCTGTAGGAAATATTCAACAAGGTTGAGTGGTAGAGATGGGATTTATGACTCTTTGAATGGAGCCAGATCTTGAGGAGCCATTCCTTTCAAAGATCAATTGAAAAAAACTGCCTTGTTCTTTTTTTTTTATTTAATTTTTTTGAGAATTCAACTCATTCTTATCAAGGACATAATCACTGGTAGCAATTATAAGGTAAGAAAGAAAGAAAAAACCTGATTATGTAACAGGAGCAAAAATTCTATAAATTGTAAAGTTTCATGAAAAAAAAAACTTGGGATTTTTAACAGGGTTGTTTCACTGCAATCTAAAAGTGAGTGAAGAAACTCCATGAGCAAAGAAACTCAGGCCTATAGGAGAGTTTCATTCGTACGTGCGCCATGTATTTGAATGTAAAAACACAAGTTGGAGGTGAAACCAAACTTATTTAGTCACATTTAGAGACTTTTTGGATCTGGAGGCAGAGTTTGGAGAGAGAAGAGTACAATATCTGACCATGAAAACAAGTAAATAAAGTAAGTAAATAAAAAAAAAAACAGTGCTCAAGTTTGAAGATAACTTCCATAAATTACATTTAATCAGACTAAATTAAATTAGAGCATTATAGAACAATAAACTCTCCCCCAAACCCAATACAACAGAATTGACCCCCTCCTCCAATTGCATCACCCATAAACATAAACAAAACTCAGCACAACTCGTGACACAAAGAGGCGCCGATAGGAAGTCAGCACAAAAAAATAAGTAAATAAATAAATAAATGAAAAAAATCAGAAGGGGTCAGCGTATGTCTAGTCAGTGTACAACACCTCACAAGACAACTGTCCCAACCAAGCAGATTGGGTCTCTCCCATAGCTCTAGCATGGTGTGGCATGCAGCTGTAGCTGTGTGTGGGGGTGTGGGGGTGTACTCAACCGTGTCACGTACAATACCGCACAAGTGAAGATGGGGCGGAATAGCAGGAGAGCTGCATGGGCAGAATTGGGTATTGCCCCCAGGGTGTGTGCGCTGCAGTCTCCATAAGTACTGACGTGACAGGCCTTGGACTCATATTTTTGTGGTTGGATTATTCACTGCAGGACCAGGTAATGATGTTGGAACGATAATCCTGAATTTTATCTCCAACTTGGAGCTGATTTAACTCATACAAGAAGCTCTTGAGTCATTAAGATTTTGAGAGTAGAGGAGTATGAAGGATAAGCAATGTTACAATTAATTCTGGCTGGAGGCTGCAAATTTCCATTTTCCTGTAGCATATTTATGAAAATGGAGGCTTTTAAACTGCTTGAAAAATTTTGACTGAAGGGACCTGACCTATAGATTTATATTACTAATGCATCATAAATCTATTCTGTCAGCCAGGTATTAACCCGAAACATTTTACATATTTTCTCTTTGCAAAATCAATAGAGATTCTCATCCTCTTTATGTTTGTGTGGTTTACATATGTAACCATAACAACTTCTTTAAATGGTGATTGCATAAATATGGTCTTTTATCATTATTGTAATTATGGTCAAATGAATTTTTAAACATTACAAATAAACAGTAGCAGAGATTGCAGAGATGCAATTTTTAAAAACAATTATCAGTAAAACCTGGTCTTTATGTTTGAATTGAGACAAAGACTAATATTCAGCAAATATACAGGCATGCAATCAAAAATCCCACATGGGGAACACCATCATTGTGGCTTTCTTTACTTGGTTTAGTGCTTAGAAAACAGTTCTGTTCCTGCCGATACTTCTCTTTTTAATCCATTACATTGTTCTGCCATTACATAGTTCTGACCTCATCATCGTTTTAATGAAGAAAAAAGGTTGTAAGTACTTCCTCCACCAGAGCTGATACCAATGTTGCCTGCAGCCCCCTGATCAATCTTTCTTCAGGTGGTGATCTGATTATTTCAGATGGAATATATGAATGGACCATTTTACATAATTTGGTCAACTCCACATTTAGACAGCAGGTTGTGATATGATCTGTTAATCTGTTTTCACACTGCCCTTCCAAGGCCCTTCTTGAACTGTAAAAAAAAGAAAATGAGTTTAAGTGCCACCATTAATACAGATTTGAAAGAAAACATTTTCTCTTAAAAGCTATAAACTAAGAAAAAAAAACCACAATAATCTGTTTTTGTTGAAGATTTTTCTTGCATTTATGATTTTTATCAACTATCTTTTGCATACAACCACAATTAGGGACTGATTATTTGGCCAAAATTCATCTGTCCTATTAACATTTACTGTAATTATATTAATGATAGTCCTATAAAACACTACATATTTGCTATTAACCAAATGTCAAGCAGTTGTCAGCGGTTAACGTGTTAGCTTCTCTCCTGCTGTCTCTGCATTTGTGAACTGTAATGCGGTTGAAATCTTAATTTTCCAGTTGTCTGCAGTCAATCAGAGATAGAGACTGAAATAACAACAGCTAAGACCACAACATGACCAGCAGTGCCTGAATTTAGAAGTGTAACATCATCTGATATAAACACTTTTGGCAACATTTAGATTTTGGTCACAATTTAATGTAAAATGTAAATATTAGTTCATATTAAGACCTTAAAAGCTAAGGATATGAGGCAAATTTTTTATCTTTTTTTAATTAAAATGCTCAAGCTCCAGTTAATGTACATTCTTCACTAGCGTCCTTTACAGCAAACGATTTACATTAAAATAATAGCATGAAAATGTTGCTTGTGTTTGTTTGGGTCTGTGGATTGGATGCAGAAACTGGCTGGTTTCTGAGCTGCTGAAGGATTGATGTTGTTTTATTGTTGTAAGCTAACTGAGTTTTAATGGACACACAACACAATATTTCACTTTTCGTTTCTCTTCTTTTTTTTAAATGGTCTCCTTTTTCTCAGATTTTGCTTCTAGTTGTCTTCTCCAGTTTCTTCCATTGTGCTGTCAGTTCAAGCTGCTACAAACGCAATGCATGTAAACATGTTATAGAACACAAGTGTTTGGGCTGAGTGAAGCAACAAAGTTAATAATGTGTGTTGAGCATTTTTTTTAATCAAGTTAATCAAGTTAATTGAGGAGTTTCACCCCAACGTCAGACATTGTTAAGACTCTTGACTATGTATGAAAGTTTGTGTTCATAAAGTCGATTTCCTTAAATCAATAAAGTATCTATCTATCTATCTATCTATCTATCTATCTATCTATCTATCTATCTATCTATCTATCTATCTA
>JAOXYM010000019.1:17203349-17222606 GCA_028567055.1 Leptatherina wallacei
ATCTATCTATCTATCTATCTATCTATCTATCTATCTATCTATCTATCTATCTATCTATCTATCTATCTATCTCTCTCCATCTATCTATCAGCAACTGTAAGGTCTAGTGTTGCAAAAGTGATTGAGTTATTTTGCACAACTTTTGGCACAAATAACTTTAAAACACAAGGACTGACTGAAATCAAATTGATTATAAAATCTAAATCTTCCCTTTAGTCAATGGCCCGGTAAAGACAACATGTCAGTGACTACAACACACCAGTTATGGATCTGTGTCCCTATTTATTGTTTGTGTTCAGCCTTCCGCCACAGTCACTGATCCATCCAAAGTTAATCACTCCAAACAGCATTGCAATTAGTGCAGTTTGGAGTCAAACATCCATCTCCTGGTCTATCTATCACTGTTTTTTTCCTCCTCTATGTGGTAATATTCCCCAATTAAAGCATTATTGTAGCCTACTTCATCAAGGGCTAAAGTAATCAAGATTAATCTCAGTGAGCTGACACGCGCTGTTTGCTAAGGAACACACAGAACAATTGCTCTGGGCGAGCATCATTAGGAAATGCAATAAAATTAGGCAAACTGATTATATTTCAGAACTGGGGAGCAAAATAAAAACACAGTTTGGGGAGGGCTTCAATTATGTCGGCTGCGCTCGCTTGTTTGAACATCAGCCATTAAACCATGCTACAGCTGTAATATGTGGGCACAAGTTTTCTGTGTGCACAGGACAACACATATATGTGTACAGGTGCTTTAAAAAGTCTGTTTATTGCTATGCATTCCTGTGCATAGTCTCAGGATCATTTAATCTTAAATTATGGTTTGTTCATTTCTGTGTTGGTTGGAAGGCTCGTTCTCTTCTTGCTGATTGGGGCAGCCTGTCGCCACACGCACACACACACACACACACACACACACACACACACACACACACACACACACACACACACACAAGCTCATGGCCAGTTATTGACACTAACTTGGTCTTAGCCAACGGCTGCAGCAACCATTTTAGGCTCTGTTGTCAATTGCTATCTAATAGGGGTTAAGTGTTTTGAATTCTTTCTTTTGAGGAAAAAAGCCACCGCAAGGCAAGTTTTCATTTAATTATAGCTCAGTTGGGAGGTGGAATATAAGTTGCATACAGTGTATTTGGTGTGTGCTGTCTACTTTTGCATACAGGATTGCCATATTGTATTTGCATGTACAAAGTACATACTGTATGTGTCAAATCTATAGGTACAGTACTTGTGTTTAGATATTTATTTGCTCCTGCCTTCAGTCACTTGCTGCTGACATATACCAGGGTAATCTATTTATGTCATTCATGGCCACTCAGTAGTAGTGAACAATACTCTGAAACACACACTGTGATTTGCTGGTTAGCAGTGAAACCGTTTTAAATGCTTATTAATCTTGCCTAAGGCTAAACTCTTCCTCCTACTTCCCCAAAATGGGAAAATGAATGAAAATACATGGAAATATGAAAAATACCTTATCTTATCACTGTGCGGAGGTAATATTATGTGATCCCTTGCTGAAATAGCTCTGAACATCCCATGAATATATTTGGAATATTCCCGTCGCCTGCGTGTGAAGTGATGTACAGCGGAGTGTATAAGCATTCATGTCGCCTGTCCCTTGTCACGCATCACCCCATATCACAACATTTTCCCAATCAAGGTTGACACAAAGGGCCACTTTAATTTAGACTGTCTAAAGAAAGAAAATAGCATTTTGGTTTGTTTGTTTTCCATCAGCAGAAATGTACTGCTCTCTCTTCCATCATCCAGATTACAATATGTGGCGGCAAACAGAAGATAAACTGAACTTGCTGCCGTACACTAAGAGATAACATGCAGAATTGATGTGCAGCATTCAGACCCTCTGCTTTCTCACAGGTGTGGTCCCTTTTAACTGTCGGGTATATTTGAGTAGCTAAAAGAGGCAACAAAAAGAAAAAAAAAGAGGAAAAAAGTGAGGAAAAAAATTGGACATGATGATCCTTGTAGCCCTTAAAATGTCCATCACAGATACATTTACCTATACCTACACTTATTCTTCCAATTCTATTCCCATCTGTGTTTTATGTTTCGGACATATGCATGTAGCTGTATTAATATATTCATTCAATGCTCCCATAGTGGGTCATGGTTTGGTCAAATCTTATTTCCCAAACTCTTTGCCACAGCTAAGACATTCAAGGACAAGCCAACAAATTTATCGCTGTTGAACAAAACAGGTCTCTTATTAGATGTGTACACCAGCCAACTTGACCGATTTTCCTTCAAGATATTACTTTGGCTTCTAAAATTAAATATGACTCTTTCCATTAGATATATACAATAAACTATAGGTCAATCCATACATCAATGTTTGGTTCATGAACATTTCCTAGTCACAGCCTTTTTTCACACCACTAACAAAACTCTTGAAATATATTGTCCTTTTTTTCTACATTTGAGGTTTTCTAGATCACCAAGGTACATCATTTTCTGGTCAAAATAAATTCAGATTCTAAATCCTGCCTATAGGACATCACAAACAGAGGGACAACTGAAAGAAATAAGAAAATAATTAGTTACTGTACTTCCACAGGACCTCCAGCAGTCAGTCTGCTTTAAGTACTTGGCAAGTAGAGAAAAAGCTAATGATATTTTTCTAACTGAATTCTTTCTAATTAGTTACTTTTAAAGCAACACTCCTGAACTTTGGCAGATTTTTGCACTTCGGCACCCCCTAACGAAGGCTAATTCGGCATTCGTCTTGCATCCTGTCTCTTCTCTGAGCTCTCTCCAGCCAGTAAAAGCTAGTATGATTTTGACTCTTGTCTTACCTCTGGCTCTGCCACTTCCTCCCTTTATTTTCTCCACTATCTCCAACAATATCTTCTTGCATTTCTTTGCTCAATCAGCCATGATGCACATCCAAAACGGCAAGTGTGTTGATATCGAGTTGCTGTCGTGATGTGGTGCTGTAAACCAAAAGGCAGGTGTCATGCGATGTCCTGGGCTGGAAAAAAGAGTTGACAATGACCGTTCTGAGACTATACAATAAATGTCAGTATGCCATCAAACTGAGTCAGTTTTGAAGTTGGAAACATATAGTATTGCTTTAAAAGTAATGGTAAACAATACTGATCATCAAAAGAAAAAAAAGTTCCTTCTTGGTGAATTGTTTCATTTTTACCATGATATTAGGCCAGTCTTGAAAAATAGATCTAAAATAGTTGGTAGGTTTGTGGCCTGCTATGAATAAAAATAGAGTTTGAACATTTAGCTACTTATTTTGGAAATAGATCTTTGGTAAAGCAGCAGAGAGCAAGTGGTAAGTAAGGGAAGTCAAGTGACTAGATCTGTTGTATCAACCAAAAAACTTGTTTATTTATTTATTCATTCACTTATTTTGCCATTAATGCAATTTGAACATTATAATATAACTGCACTGAATGGATTGAATAGGTCAAACTCTTGGCCTGTGTTTAAGTCCCAGTCCACTCCTGCACCTATCTGTGACCCCTATTTATTTATTTATTTATTTATTTATTACTCTGGCTATTGGTCAGTTTTGACCTACTTAATGATTTTTTTGAATATTGTTATAGTTAATTCTTTTAGGGTCAACCTTTCATTTGCAGGGCACATGTGGAAAAAAAACCACATGAAATCAATCAGATAACACAAAGATATGCCACTATGTGATATTCATTGTTCTGAAAACATAATCAATATGCTCATAAACAATCAGGATGACCTTTTGGCATTGCATGACCTTCTTGCTTATGATTAACCTTGCTCACATTGCGCCACTGACCTGTGTCTATAGACTATATGAATTATAAATGCACTTCATTATCATAGTTCAGTCATTACAGGATATCATAACCTGAATGTAAATGTTTTCCTTGTGCCCCAACTGAGATGACTTTCTCTTCTCCCTGTTTTATCAGCTTTATCATATGCAGTTTGTTCTCCCTATGCCTCTTCTCTCTCTCCCTCCTTATTCTCCCTCCTGTTTTTGCATATTGCCAGACCTCTGAGGAAGGGGCAAGAAACAGAAAAAAGGAGGAGAAATTGTTAACAAACTCTGCAAGTGATTGATGGGCTCATTTCCAGCCCTGAATAAAGCAGTTTCCTAAGTCTGTTGATTCTCCATTTATTAGGGAATAGAAACATTTATCAAAAAAGTCACATTTTTTGCTTAAGCAATAATTGCATTCTTAAGCCCTCATTAGGTCTTCCATGCATACATAATCCAATTGAATAAATACAGGGTTGGAGTGAAGAATTAATACCCTTCCTATGATAAACTGAAAGTTGAAGACTCAGAAGCTCAACTCCAGTTTGCACGAGAAAGTACTCTGAAAACTACTTTGAGGTGAAAGTATAACCTATAGCAAAATCCTTCATGTGGCTAAATTTAATATTCAGTATCATTATAATTTCCTTGTGCAGAGATTAGAGTGCAAGCCTATATGAATGTGTATATATGTGTGTGTGTGTGTGTGTGTGTGTGTGTGTATATATATATATATACATATATATATATATATATATATATATACAAAGTGATACAAAGTGAACAGATTAAAATAACAAACTGACATACATTTAAAGTATCGCATTTTGTAAAAAATGATACATTATAATTATTCAAATGAGAATAATTTCAGGATCAGGAAGTGAGGTCATTTAAATTAAATAAAAGATGCAGAGAATATACAATCTGTATACCTGATTGTTTATGTGTACATTGTTGATTATATGTGTCATAGCTTTTGTGTGGGAGTTTCTCTGCTGTCCGAAAAATCTGAACTATACGTCAAGTTAATGAGGGATTTTGGTTCTTTGCAACGCCTGGCCGTGGACAGAGGTTTTCCCACTCTACTCCCAGTATACAGTAGCTTTAGCAATGTTCATGTAGTAACATCAAAACAGCCGTCATGTCTTGTTACCTGGCAACGGTCCCACTAGCCAGCTAAGGCTCTTGTTCCAGTAGAGAGAGCCAGTTTTAATCACCTAGCAAATTTCCAGCACTGAAAACAGACAAGGCCTCAGCTTAATCTTGTTAGCACGATGAGGCCGTTTTCAGATATCATTGCTAATCAAATCATCCCAAAGGCTTTGAGCCTGGGGTTTTTTCCTTTTTTCTTTTTTTTTTGGTTGAGATGTGTTAGATGGAGCAGATGTGTGTATGGGTGTGTGTGTTGGAGGGGGGTGGTGAAGCTGGTGTCTGCATGTGTTTGTGTAAACTCATGTATGTGAGCATTCACAGGGTATGGGGGTGTATCGTGGCTTTTTTTTTTTCTAATGATGAGATGTACAAACAGTAAAGACAGTTACAACAGTTTTTACTGGTTTACATATATATACAGTATCTATATATGTAGATATATTTATATCTACATATATAGATATCTATACATACACACATATATATATATATATATACACTTGAAGACACTCATATACCTTCATATATGCAAATGCTTCTCACTGTCTTTGCCTCCAAACTCCGTTTGTGATAGTAAGCTCTTACTTCAATTTGAAAAGCTCCTCCACTTCTCCCAGTAGATAACCTGCAGTTTTTTAATAGCCCAAAGCCACTTGCCAGCACCCAGAGAGACTCCCCAACCCAAGGCCCAAGAGAGCCCACACAACAGAGAGAAAAGGAGAACAAAGCCAACCTGCAAAGTCTTAAAAAGTTAAAACGTGTACTTTGATAGCCTCGGCCTACCTATTGCAGCAGGGCTGATCCGACCCCAGGGAGACTGACGGCACCGCAGAGGAAGAGGGAATACAGAAGAGAAGGAGAGGAAGAAGTGGGCCACAGCAACCCCAAACTCTTCACTCCTTCTATTTTCCATATCTACATGCACACACACAGCCGCAGTAGCCTGATATATGCCAAGCTGATGGTTTTGCTACTGTTTTCCAGCACATCAAGTGCACTGGAAGAGCACTCCAGTCCTTTCTGCATTAGCATATCTATCTTTGAATGGTACAGTGCATGAAAGAATGGAGCAATGAAATACTGTACACTAGCAAAAAACACAGCATTGCAATTCAGTGAAAGCGCCCTGGGATTTCTATTTGCTCTCACAACTTGAATTTCCTTTTACCAATCTCCCAGAGCACAACTATACTGTTTAGTGACTTTTCCACACAGAAAGAGACATATTTGAATCCTGGTATTACATAGATATGCATGTAAGTTACAGCTCGATAAAGATCATGTGATTATTTAAGATGGCTGTCCTATATTCTCTTGATGTAGTTTCTTGAAAACAAAAAGCAGTTGATGTATTAAAGTTTCTCTAAATTTTGTTTTATTTATAGTTGGTTAGAAATCAGTTTGTTTTGTTTTTTTCATTTACTCCTCCTGGGTCTTGTGGAGCAAGACTGCAGCACAAGTAGTTTCTAATATTGTCAAAACAACTTTCCACTTTTCAACTTCAGTGTCAGTCACTGTTTTTTAGGCTCAGAGCTTACAGCGTATGCATACAGATGGATCCATCCTCTGGGTTCATTTCCTGTATATTTCAATCAGATGGACACCCAAACACTGCAAACATGGCAGGAGCATTGGAAATCATGGGGGTAGTGTTGCACAGTTTAGCTCACGTGCAACCAGCAAAAGAAACAGAGAAGAAGCAACAGGCTATTTAATGTATGCACATGCCACCGCCGTTTACTGTCTTGTTCTTTTTATTTCATAATGTGTTCAGCACTTTGTTTCAATCAACGTTGTGTTAAAGTGCTCTATAAATAAAGTTAAGTTGAGTTGAGTTGAGTTGTTCTGAGAATGAGCATTATCACAGAATGTGCATTATATGTTCTCCATCATCACCACATTTGACAAGATTTGAAATGGGTCTACCTATTTACAAACTGAACTTTAAAAAATCATGGTTAGCTTTAGATAGAAAGATACATTTACAGTTACAGATAAAAATACTTAGCCAAAGGCTTAAAGGTGCAGAATCCCTTACAAATATAAACTGTTTCTATTGGTAATCACTTTACCAAAAAATAATTGTTTCTCTTCTCTTAGAATGAGCCATTTGGATCTACTCACTGTGGGTCCACATACATGGTAGCTGCCATATTTGTGCCAACATTTTTACTATGGTGTCTCTGAATGGACAAACAACTCTGTGTGAAGTGAGAACCCTCTGAGCTTTAAGCCTGCAGTACCTGCTTTGTTTGACAGTACACATGTAGATGAAGTAGTTACCTGTAGTACAGTCATCTCTGCACCTGAGGCCACAGGAGCCACTCCCAGATGAAAACAATTTTGTGTCTAAAAGAATTTTGGCCACCAATGGCTACCATCCGCTCAAAACTGTGCTTTCTACACCCATCAATACAACTGCATTTCAGTCATTTTTACACACTGCACCTTTAAATATTAACATATACCACAAATGGTGTGAGTTTCTCCTAAACCCTTCTTAAACTAAACTAGAGGCAATGATAAACATAACCATTTTACAGTCACTGCGTCTTTGTTATGTTATCTTCTTATGACAAATATCCCTATTGCATGTTTTCTTGTTAGGCTGGATTTTGATAAAGATGCTCTGAAATTTTTCAAAGGTACCGTCTGAATTTGTAAACATGTTTAGAGGCTACTTTATATTCCCATTGTTAATTCTAACTGGATGCTACAACAATCTTGAGATTAAAACACCAACATTTAAGAAAACATGATCAAACAGTCCCATCTAAGTAGATACTGTCTCTAAATTTATAACTAATGTGAAAAAAAAAAACAATTGTGTGCATTTTGAATATTTCATGAAAAGATGAATTGAGAGGAAAAAAACACAAAAAACTAAGTTTTGAGATTTATTCATGAGAGTTTTTGCCTTTTTCAAAACAAGTTGCTGAGCACAATGGGAGGTGGAAGCAACACGAGCAGTCAGGCATGTCCTCCAACTTAAACAGTCATATCTTAAATATGACTCTGAAGGCCATTCAGTAAACTTCCCTGCATTTCAATTCAGTCTATATCCATGTATAGCATGAAGCTATGATGCACACATTTCTAACCATTTATAAAATGTTTTCAGAAAAATGTAGAATATATGATAGCTCTCCTCCTGCTACTTGTGTTGACTTGATGCTGCAGCCGCCGTCTGTAGCTACGATAGAAAAAAATCAGGTTTGCAACCCTTTTAGATTTTTTTTAAGACTTTAACTGTAATTTATATTTTCTTATGTTTTTAAAAGAGATAAGGTTTATAAAATTAGACTTTTATTCCACTACATTTTGAACATGTTGAATCTTTTATTTTTTGTTGGAACTGATATACATTTTGCTATTGCTTTCTTTTTTAATATGTTCAAAATTCATTCATTCATTCATAACTGTTAAGGAAATATTGACTGGCAACAATGAATGTGAATTTCAGGTGGAAGGTAAATGTCACAGATCAGTGAAGCCTTTCATATGTCATCAAACCATCCATGTGGAGAAATCTTCTTTATGGTTTCATACAAATTATCAAAGAAACTCCAAAACTAAGAATTTCTAAGGAACTGCTGTCACTGAACCTGTTATTGGGTTCTGAATCATTGACCTTTGGTGTCAGAAAGCTTTGTTAGATGAGTATCACTTTTGACAATAAGCTTGGAGCATTTCTATCTCACAATAGCAGGGGGTGGAATGTACTGCTGTGTATGGATACAATTCCTCTCACACACACACAAAAAACACACACATACACTCACACACAAACTTCCTTCTCTCCCTGTTATCAAATTTGCCTGTTAATTTTCTCTAAGGGTTTTGTGTAATTAATGGACCAGTTTAGAACGGCCAGCGAGGCCCAAGCCGCCGTCACTATCCTTGTCCCTACGGTCACTCATGAAGGGCCACTCCAGAGGCCCACTGGGGTCCCCCAAGCACAGTCGCCAGGCCCTGTCAGTCACATGCCCACCCTGGGACTCTGTCCTGTCTTTCAGGAGTGTACTGATGGAAAGATGGGACCGCGTGGTTGGTTATGGCAGATTTCCCCTCAAGTGGCTACAATTGTGCTCATTACTGCCCATTTACATTTCATCAGCAGGCTAGCTAGCCCTGCGCCGTTAGCACCACTGATTCATTAGCACAAGGAAGGGATTGGGTGGAAAGATGAGGTGCGCAAAGGCCTCAGGCAACCTGAGTTTTTAAAATACACCAGAGGGAGGTTTCAGCAAAATAGAAGACAGAGGGAGCTAGATAGAAGCACAGATGTAGGAGAGAAAGAGAGAGAGAGAGGGGGGAGAAAGCCATTGTGGCTCTGTGGCGTCAGATAAAACCGAGAGGAAAGGAGGAGGGGTTTGAATCGATATGTAATAATGTCCAGTGCTGCCTGTAACCCTGCCTTTTCCTGGATGAGTAAGCAGAGATTGGCTGCATTTACACACAAACAAATAATCTGTTAATTCTCTGTGATGTACGTCACAGCTCCCTATTAGATTCAATGAAAACATGATGTCATAATTGTATGTCATCATCCAGCAAAATGTGTCTCTAAATGTGATGATTTCTCAGACAAAAATGAAGAATTACTCTTGGTGCTCACTGAGAATTAGTGGAATAGCAGATAGTGTGGTGACGAGGTTGTAACTACAGCAAAGCTAATATTCCACATCTGATTTTCTTTTCATGAGCACGTTCATTATTATGTTAGATCTCAACTCAAAACAGAACGCTGACAACTAACAAATCTGATTCCTATACTCAAGATAACCTTTAGTAAACATAATGAAAGTCTGTCCATAAAGCAACAATTTTCTTTTTTTCCACCCTAAATTTAACCTGTTTCTTGAAAAAAATTATCAATTGAGACTAAAATTGAGAGAACAATGTTGCTAAACATATTGCCCCTACCCCCTCATACATAATGTCCCACTCATTATATTATATAAATTTTTTGATAATAAATATATGTATTTTTTATCAAATTGCAGCCATAGACACAAGTTAATTGGATGATTAAAAAAAAGTGGTATTTGATGCGCTGGGTATGAGAGTTGGTTACTGATTCCATGTGCAAGACAACTTAACTCTAATCACCGGAGCCAAAGCAACTTTCCAATAATTTGAACCAAATTTGTGCTGTAGTATAGTCATCTTCTAAAGTAGCTCATGAAATATGTTTTTTCGGCTTAATTTGTCTCCTGAATATCAATATCATGTATGAACAATATCCAATGGATAAATGTGTCCAAACTTTTGACTGGCAGTGTATTTATCTGACTATTTGAATTGGAAGCTTGACGCCGACTACTCGTAAACACTTTATTAAAAACTTAAATACAGTTTAACCAACAGCATTTATTTTGTGACAAAAATATCAGCTTTTATTTCCGATAAAAAACGACCAAAGAAAAGAAAACAATGACCACTCAAAGTGTTTTTACCAAGAGCTGAAGTCTCATGCCCACTTTCGGTGTCCATTTCAAAGAGTTGGCTGTGAAGTGGGGTGAAGGTGGGTGGGGTTCAGAGATTCCTCATCACTGTCACAATTCAGACACCAAAGAAGGAGAGGTGGGGGGGGGAGGAGGGAGACAAGGGGAGAGAAAGGATATAAAAAGGAACGTGAGATTAAATACAGTATGTCTGCCCTCTCCTGGTCACCACCACTATCACTGACAGTCCACACTGCAGGGAAGAGATGGGGGTGGAGGGGGGGAATGAAGAGAGGGGTGGAAGTGAAAAGATGAGGAACAGTAAAAGGACGATGCAACAGTGGACACAGAAATACTGTGGTTTGTTTGTGCAGTCCTCACCATCATTTCCATCGTCACATCGACTAGGAAATTAAAATTGCATATTGTGTGTCCCACAAGTTGTTAATATAAATCTATTATTATATGAAATGACATTTCCAAGTGTCTAAAAACGCCATGATATTTAAAATGTAATTAAACAGTGCTACCATATTCTGCTATTTCCATGATTACTATACCAGTGGCTTGATTATGGGGAAAAGGAAAATAACAAAACGGAAATGGATTTCCTCCATCTCTTGACTGACACCATTGTTTTTAATCTCATTAGCAACAGGAAATTGACTGCAAATGATGAGTGCACATTCCTAATATTACTAATTTACTTCAGCGCGCTGGGCATTTCTTTAGCACCTGGCATTTACAGTATTTGTCAGCCATAATTGTCATGGTCCTGACAAACAGACAAACACTCGGTGAGTGACATATACGCTGTGTGTGTGTGTGTGTGTGTGTGTGTGTGTGTGTGCGTGCGTGCGTGCGTGCGCGTGCGCGCGCGCGTGTGTGTGTGTGTGTGTGTGTAGGTTTTCATGGATGTGTGTGTGCCTAAGACAGTTACTGTATGAGTCTGAGTTTATGCGAGGTGAATACTTGGGTTGAAGCATACATATGTGAGCCTGTGTGTATGTGTGTGCGTCTGTGTGTGTGTGTTCTCCTGGGGCCCACGCCTGCCTCTAAGTGCTGCTGGGGCAGGTGTGTAGCCAACAGGCAGGAGCGATGGCTAGTTAGCCAACTCAGAGGTGAGAGGTTTACTCTTAGAAGAGCTAGTTAGTGGTAGGCAGGATTAAGCTCTCCGTGTCAATAACAGATGACTCTTTATTCTGTGCTGTATCATGTTTGTTTGGAGAAATTCAAAAATTGGTCCCACTGAGGTGCATGCATTTTGAGGATTTTTCAAGGCCCTGGGCAACAATTCAAGGCCATGTGCTGGAGACATGAAATTTTGTCAGCGATAATATATATTTATTTCTTTTGGGGGGGGGTGGTTCAGATTATTCACAAACCCACACTGGAGCTACATCATTCAGAATCAATGTGACTGATTGCAAGGCTCAGCAGAAGGTTATTTTCTTTATTTTGCCCCCATGACATAAAATGAAAACCTCACGAGCAAATCCACTATTTGTCAGACAGATTTTAAACCCAACCATTCACCTTTGGAATTATATTTTTAAAAAGTCCACAAAGTTTAATCAGGATACAACATATCAATCCAGTGGAAAACAATTCGAAGTTTGCCATTTGCAAAGGATTTGAGTTAAAAAGAAGCTCTGTTGGTTTCCTAAGATAGAAGATTATTTTTATGAATTAGTTTATAAGAACGCAATTTCTATAAATTGGACTAATGTGGATCATTCAATGCATTTGTTTTAACTGGACTATAATTGGACTACAATGAACTGGATTGAATTAGACTATCTATAAAAGGGCTTTGAGGTGGCTTTGTTATGAATCGATTCTATACAAATAAAGTTGAATTGAAGCTAATAGAATTTTGACATCATAAATTCTGCCGCAATACAATTTTGATTCAGTTTGGAATCAGGAACCAGTGATCAATACGAGATTGCAGATTTAAAACAGGTTCTGGTTGTTAGAACACAGCAACTGATTGATATTTGTTTTTAATTTGAATCAATACTGTTGGATTTATATGATGTAGGCTGATGTGTTGTTGCACTCCAATAAACAAAAATTATATTTATTTAATTAACATAAGTTTCATGCTATGTAACTTTTGGCTCTGTGTTTGGTCTAGTTTTTGTTAGATTCCTGTTTCCAGTTGTATTTTCTCATGACAGTCTGTAATCTTTGTGGTTTAAGATTCCTTGTTCTGGTTTCATTTATATTCTAGTTAATCGTACTTCCTGCTTCTTTGTGTTACACCTGGTTTCCATCTCCTGATTACCACACTTGATCTTCATTTGTATTTAGCTCCCGATAGACTTCTTGGTTTATTTTATTTATTGCCAGATCCTAATCTATCCTGTCCCAGTTGTCCTCTTTTCGTGTGGCACATTGTCAGTTTTTATGTATTTAGAGTTGTTGTTGCTGAGCTTTGCTTGTTGTTTATCATCCTGCCACTACAGTGGTTTTAGTTGAATTTAATTATCTTAATACATACACATCTGCCTGCTTCCCACCTCGTAATTACTTTTTTGACGATGAGCAAGTCATGGATATTCTGCCTGAAACTATCGATATGTTCACTGACAGATTTTAGTCTAGGAGAACCCAAGTTTCTGATGAAAAAGACATGAACTTGGTGCATGTTGTGGGTCATCCAGCCCTGCCAGTTCTAAATCTACTTCTTAAATGTGGCCATTGAAAAATCATCATAAAACCAGTATGGAATCCTGCAGCAATCATTTATCCCCTGAATGCAACTGAGAAAATAATCAAATTGCATTTCAATTATATTTACAGGACAGGATAATAAGACAGACTAACTTCAGTTCCCTTTAACTGCTGCATGAACTGACTATATTGTTTTCAATCCCTGCTAGTTTCATTGTATTGTCTCCTTGGCCCGGTAAAAGAGATGTCAATCCCGTTGTGACATATGGTTAAATAAAGAATGAATGCGAATGGAAAAGTGAAAGTATTGATTTGGAACATGGTTTATTTCTGACACTGCAGTTACATGTTTGATGTGAGTTGCGAGTTGCCGTGCCAGGGAGTATCAGCGGGGCTGTGTTTGTGTCGGTCCAGTGGTTTACAGTGTTTTTGATTCTGTGCCAGTGTCTGTGTGTGTTTAAGTGTGTCAGTGAATGAGTGCACCCACCTGCTTTTTGTGTTTATCTATCTGTTTGTGGGTTCATATGTGTAATGGTCGTGTCTGGCTGGTTGTACGTGTGCCCACTTGCTTTTGTGCATGCATTTGTGTTTGCCTGTCTTTTTATGTGTGTGCGTTCCCCTGAGCTTTCAGGGAAAGCCTCCGTGGCCTTGTGCTCCTCATCAGACTCTGTGTCTGGGGGCATGACTGTAGGGTGGGCCTTCACCACAGGGACCCTGGGACCAATGGGGGACAATCACTCCTGCCTCATTGCTGCAAGGAATGAAGAAAAAAGGGAGAAAAGAATACACCACAAATTTTGTTTACTCCTCCTTTTTCCCATTTTTAAAATTCCTGTCTATCCTTTTTTTCCCCTCTAATCCTGCTTTGCTCTCCTTAAGGATCTGCAAGAAGTTTCACAATATATCACCTGTCACAGGACTGAGTTTTGTGTGTCTGTGTGTTGTATTATTTGTGCATTTTAAGGGAATCATCTGTCAACACTTTCTCATCAGCTTGGTCACATGATCAGGGTCTGTCACACTACAAAACAAGCTTTTTTTCCGGTGAAAGAGCTCCGGAAGGATAAACCTTACCTACCAAAAAAAAGGGGGGGAAGGTAAAAATCTCACTGATCGTTTAAAGTATTGACAAGGCAGCAGGGGATAATTTCACCGTGTAATTCATTGCAATCGTAGCGAACATCTTTTTCTAAACCAGCAATCTGACAACAGGAGTATAGGGTATTTGGTTTTGTAGTTTTTTCTCCCAACTCATGGTCGATTTGCGACAGCTACATTTTGGAAACTAAATCACATTCAGTTTCATTACTTGATAAATTATTAGTCAGTATATCTATTCATAAAGGTTTGATTTACTGAGTTTACAAAGTGGATGAACAGCTAAACAAAGAAAGAAATAAGCATCATATGACTGGAAACTCACTAATTGTTACTGTTTAGGAGCAGATAATCTTCAGGCAGTTGCTCTAATGCTCTGGCATGAGAAATAACCGTTGTTGCTAATGATGTTCAATGCAAACAACGAAATAAGCCAGGTTAATCAGGCCAGCATGATTTTCTATTAGCTTTGTTTACTCTGTCTGCAGAGACTTCAGGGGCAAGTTTCATCTTAATAACAAAGGATCCGTCTCAGAGCTGACTCCCACAATGGGAGCCAATGAAAAACTGTGATAATCTTCAATCCTTCAGAGGTGAGCTGCAGCAGTGACAAATCCAAAGGTTTGAAATGGAATTTGATCTTCCAGAGCACTTATTTTGTGATAGGTGATAATATTAGAGTGACAAACAGCTCTAATTAAACTAAATATCTAATTATCTTTCATCTCATTCCTTTATGAAATTGCTGCTGATGTAACACATTTACAAAGTTTTGTCAACAGTACACTCATCAATTCTCCTTGCAGCCTTTACCATCGACTCTAAAGCTCAACCGATGACTTCACCGAGATTGGATTACCTGCTGTTCCTCCTTTCAGTGTGAAGAAAAGTAGATATCCTCTTTAACCTCTAGATTCTTTTGACATGTGTCACACGCATCAACACCCTGTAGAACTGAACTTTCTGCATGATTATTTGTTAATTGTGGAGGGCGGTACTTTAACAGGAGCTAGCAAAAAATGCTATGAAACATAAATATCTGAGACTCCCGATGCTCATGTTGTATTGGGGTGAAATTGGTTATCAGAAGAAATGTTCTCCTTTTTACTTCAGTTACTTAGTGTGTTTGGTAAGTTGTTAGCCCCTACATAGCCAGGTTAGCTGCTTCGTTCTGGCTCCATCTTGCAAGATGGAGTTTTACATTTCATGGAAAGCTTATACATTTCAAGGACAGCTCTTTCCAAGAATAAGTAGTCCACCAAATGTCTAACTTTTGCTTTTGAGTCTAGTTTGAATAAATATGTGGCCAGTATCAGGCTTGTACCATTACCAATGCAGTGTTCCACAGAGTGACGCAGCAGGACTTGCTCCATGATGCGTCCTCTCTGGGATGGAGGGAAGAGGAGCAGAAGGGTGTGTACGCGCACACATGTGAGTGGGTAGGTGGTGGAGGAGTTAAGGGGGGGGGTGTCAGTGAGGTGGAAAAACTCAAAAGACAAAAGGGTGTGTGTCATGCCAAAACAGCGACTGCTCATCTGATTCCGGACCATAGGAAGAAGACAGCAGAGACGGAGACAGACCAACTGACAGAAGAAGAGGGGATGATCAAAAGGACTGCAGCCATAATGATGAGGCCTCTGACTGGACGGACGCTGTCTCCATCCAGTTTGCTCTCATCAATGTCAATTCTTCTCTGACAGACACGACACGGAAAGCAGGAGATGGACGCCTTGCACTCATACACTCCTGTCGCACTGTCTGCCAACACATATACGCTCACTCAGACACACACTTTTTGACATTACACCAATGCCGTTCTACATTAAGTCAACGCTAACAAAGAGCTCATAATATTCAACATTCTTCACCACCCTCCTGTGCATGATATGTTTACTGCTATGCTGAGTGTCATGACTTATTGGACTGTTCACAAATTTGTCAAAAGCCAAGCTGAACTAGTGAAGGGAGTTCATTTTCTTAGCAAACCCTGCTCTTTAAAACTTGTTTTAAACTGCATTTTTTTTCTTTTTTATAAGTAACCTGTTTACTTACTTCCTCTACATCTGAACTCTGAGGTGCCTATGAAAATACCAGCAACTTCTTTTCATACAGGACAGCTGTAACTAGATCCATTCCTGTTTGGATGACACAAGACGGTATCATGCTTCTCTCTTTCACCTGATTCTCACATCCATGTCAACAAGGATGGATTGTGGAAATCCCCGTCACATATACCCTACACTGTCATTGACACCTACATCCACCAATGCTAGATGCCTAAAGTCACATAGTGGTTATGGGTTTGGAGTGAAAATTTGCACACGTGTCTTCTGTAAATGCTAACCAATGAGGCACCTGAATGCACCATATTTGGGTTTGTTGAAGATGTAACACGTTTAAGTAGTCATGTTACTTTTTTCTTCTAACTAGTAACCAAGTACCAGATTAGAAATTAAAGGAGAGAGTAACAGCAACATGATAGCTAGTTACTCTTTATGGGCAACAATTGTGTAAAATAATTACTGTTAAGACTAACATTACCTGACACTGAGTTGGAGTATTGTGTATGACACTGTTGAAATTCGAAACTGAGAGTTTATCTATTTTTCATATTAAAGTAGGCTATGGGACTTTTGTCAATTTACATACTTGTGCTGAACAAAGTAATTGTCAAACAAACCAATATCATTAATGTTGTTCAAGAACGATGTGTCTGAGTATATTCAAAGTTTAGATGTAAGTAACATCATAGATAGCTTTAAAAAAAAAAATAAAGTTATATGATGTGGCATTATGACATAAATCCTTATATGTTATCTAAGAAAGATTTATGCATTGTATTGGAGAACAATCCATCAATTCAGTGATATCTCAAACTATCTGATGATTCAGACAAGCTTCTACAGGGCCAGGCAAATTAAATCAAGGAAAAGCTTGGAAGCCTATGACTTGTTTGTGTGTGGATGTGTGAAAGCTGTTGGGAATAAGGCCCTTCATGACTAATTCTGCTTTGTTTCTGCATATGTAAGAACACATTTGGGTGTTTTTATAGCATCTTTGCTACATGGATTTGGTGTAAATAAACCACGACTGATTATCCCTATCATGGCCTAGATTCTTCGGAGTCCACGTTCTCTTCATTATAAAGATTAGGCCATTCTAGTGGATGAAGCAAAAACATTAACTCAAGCTAAAAGTAGCTCAACACAAGATTGTTGTCAGCTTCTTGCTTGGCTACTGTAATCTTGGCGAATAAAACAAGAAAGTCATTTTAATTTGCCCACAAACTATCAGAAGCTAACAGAAGAACCCAGACCAAGTGACGTAAAGCGCTTTACAAACCTTTAACAAACTCTGCGATACTTTGACTGAGTTTCTTTTGATGCCAACAAAAGGTTTGCTGGCCACTTTTCACGATGGGTGTGTCTCAGTCAGCGCACTTGTGCCCTTTCGAACACTATATTCAAGTGCATAGTGTGTTCACATTGAAATTTAAGCTAAAACTCAGTGCTCTGAAAGTACCCGGTTGAACGGTGGACACTACTCGCACTAAACGGACACCATATTGCCGATGTACAGGAAGTGGAGGGACTTATAACAACTTATAACAAGTCAGTAGAGTTAGGACAGTAAAAGTTAGCAGTTTTTAGCCGGTTTAGCAGATGTAAATTGGTTATACATGTTACAAATGATTAATGTTATAGTTTGTGTATGTTTATTTGGCAGATATTTTTGGCGAGCTGGAGTATCGCAGTCAAATGCTGGTCCATCACTACCGGTAAGTGCAAAAAGTCAGTGTTTCATTTGGGTCAACACTTACGATAGTGTGCACTACAGAAGCAAGCGCTCAGTGCACACTACATTCTAGTGCACTTATGTATTGAGACACACTCAATATCTTTTAATAAAATCCCTGGCTTGCTCGCCCTTTAGATGTAAGCTCAATTAGATTTATCATTTGAATGATTGGAACAGTAAAAAAAACTATGCAAACATACGGGCATTTTCTCGCAATCAACCACCATTTTGTGTTATACAGAACTAATGAGGCGGATGTGATCTCACAAGAATACAAACAATTATTTGACAGCCCAAGCACAAAAAATTGAAACTGCCTAATTATATTTTTGTGAACTTTATATACCATTATGACCGCAAAACAATAGACTATGAAAGGAAATGTGTACGAGCAGGAAATAAATGATATGAAAATATGAAAAGATTGTTTAAAAAAACAAAAAAAGCTGTGTGATATATTGTGCTGTTGACAGTGTCAACTCATCATCGTTGGATTTAGGCTGTTTAGGCTGGCATTAGTAACTTCAACAGCTTCTCAAGAGGAGATTTCCCACTTCTGATAGACACCATCAATGAAGTGTGCTCCCATAATAAAGTGCTGTTTAGCATTAGCCATTCATAGCTTCAAGTGGGAAGCATAATATCCCACGGGTCGCTTTCACTCCTTAACCACAATAATGGCACTTTCATTTAACCCCTTAATATATGTTAATCCAGTGATGTCAATGGGTTCTCTTAACACTCATGCACAGGCCGTTGGGGGCCGAGAGGCCAGAGTGGAGTGAGCTGAACACACAGACAAAGGCTGGCTTAAGAGTCGGCCCTGATATTTGATTTAATAAGAGAGCTTCCCTTAAAACAAAGGCACGTTGTTGGCACTTGGCTCTGTGTTCTGTGTTTGGTGTGTGTATGTGTAGGACATGCAGGACTGCATGTGTGAGCTTGTACGTCTGTGTGAATTTGTGAGTTTTCATCCACCCACTTACTGGTCGATGCAGGCTCAGTGTTTGTTTCACTTCTCCTGGCTGGGTTGCCAGTTTAAGAGACTCCACGCCTCAAACGGCCAGCAGAAGGGTTTAAAGACAGGATGGGGAGAGGGAAAATGATGAATATTTAGGGTCTATTGAAATGAAAATACCAGAAGCCCCTGGAGACCCGGGCTTAGAAGTCATAGCCGAAGGGATCTCCATCTGCTTGAATGCAGCTTCTATCTATCTATCTATCTATCTATCTATCTATCTATCTATCTATCTATCTATCTATCTATCTATCTATCTA
>JAOXYM010000019.1:17228625-17241547 GCA_028567055.1 Leptatherina wallacei
GAACCTCCCAATGAGCTTCTTTTCAGCTCTTCACAAACCTCCCGGATGGTCTGTCCATTCATTTACAGTCATTGGGTTTCTCACTAGTAAACTATGTTAAAAACATATTTAAAACATGGTGACAAAAACGCCCTCACGAGAGCTTATTACAGAAACACGAATAACTTAGATAGTTACAATCCCCTGAACATCGAAGGAAGTTAATGTTTAGATGTGTTGCGATCTGTTTTAGTCCGAGACATTGTAGTTTATCTTGTGTTTGGTGTAAGTTTCTACACCCGTCGTGAATTTAAAAACTACTGATCATTGAATGTTCATACATTTTACAACCAGATGGGTGAAGACCTGCGAGTCTACAAACTGTCGGCTGCAGCTTCACCATCATACTGAAAATTCATATGTTGATTAAATATTCATTGTAATGATATTTTGATTCTGAAATCAAATATGTTATCTGTTCATCTGCATGGATTTGTTTATGATAAATGAATATATTCTGGGGCATTATAAAAGGAAAAAACATGTCTAAATATACATGATTAACTAATTAAGTTAACGCATCTTGTGTAAGCAGCAAAGGAGCAGTAAAAATATGAAAACAAGCAAAAATACGTGGAAGTATAATAACACGTTAACTTTGACAGCCTTTCTATTTATATTATGTTCCCTTTGTCATAGTCAATGTCTTCTACTTTCATTTTATGTAATAACACTGACAGTTAAATCATTTTAGTCTCAACATTTCATGCTAGCTGCTGCTTTAAGAAAATAGCTACAACTTAAAGAGCCTTGACCTCACATCTAATGCAATATAAACTACAGTTTAACACACATGAAGACCAAACAACATTACAACAGTCAGCATTAGCATCAATGGTAAAGTTAATGGAATTCATAAAGGCCGTCTTCTACTGCTCTTTCATTTGTGTTCTAGCCGAGACGGGTACTCATAACTTAATATTACTGACATGTTAACGTTTCAGTTTAGCTTTTAACATTGTTCAAAAGCTGCCTTTTGTTTGGACTGTTGTTGATGTTCAAAATGCATTAAAAAGTTTTCCTTCATACCAGGGGTACTAAATCCAAGAGTGCAGCAGGGAAACTTCTAAAACCTGCAGAACACTGGCCCCCGAGGACCAGGATTTAGGATCCCTGCTTTAAACCTTCACCACAAGTGTTCAAGTTCACACATTTCCTTTAAAAGTATTTAGAGTAAACGCAAGTTCACCTTTTAATGTAGAGTAATGAAATAAATCTAAAAATGATTTAACTGAGAACCACCTAGGCCAAAAATATACCCTCTTTTAATTATAAATTGCATATGTTTATAATCATTACCACCTGTGTTTGTTTATGGACTTTCTTCCATGTCTCCAGAAATGAATCCCAAAAAGCAATGGAGGCAACTGGTTGTGGCAGTGTAAGGTAAATATGTTCTGATATTCAGTAAATTTGATTTATGGACTTAAAATTCCATCTAAAATTCCACAGCTGTCACTTTTTATACTGTCTCTTATACATCATCCAAATACTATCTTCATTCTATTATTTCCATGTTCATTTTTCTGTGGTCCAAATTCAGAAGTTCAGTATACTCCAACTCTGCTGGTTTGCCTCTTATTGGAATCTGACAGTATCTGACACAGGCTTGGGACACATGACATTATCAGAACAATAACACTCACAACTTAAAAGTCAAGTACAATCTCCTCTTATCAAACAATCAATCAATCAATCAATCAATCAATAATTCCCTGCAACGTATTGTCAGGCAATATCACCACAAATTATCATAAAATGGGAACAGTGTGTTCTGGTTTATGAAGCACTGGCAAAGCTATGCATGATGGAGTGTCTCAGTCTGTCTGTACCTCTGCCCATCCCCCTGACAGCTTCGGGCCAAAGACACTGGCCAGAGCAAGGCCACTATAACCGAATTGCATCATCAATTACTACTGATTAGCCTAAAAGTAGCATCTGTCCCAGGAAGCATTTAACCAATATATTTTACGAAGTGACATACGGCAACAGAATTAACTGTCATATGTCAATGTGGTTTAATAAGGTTATTGGATTTTTGACATGTTCGAAAGATTGCGATTTACCTAATGGAATGACAGAATCCAACAGAGCACCTGGCTGCTGTATTCCATTCATCCATGACTATTTTCCTTTCCTGCAGTGAAATACTCGTCCTTAAGCAGAAAAGTAATGTACTATATCATTAGCTGTTATTCATGTCTGTAAATAGCATTCACAAAGAGTAATTTTAAATAAAATCTTCAACAAATAATAAACTTGCAACGTTGAATTGTTTGCCTGTATTTACCTCAAAAAAAGCAGAGCGCTGGGGGGAAACCCAGGAGAATAGATGTCAGTCAAGCCCATGGAGTTGATAAAACAATCTGTCAATGTGATTTTGTGTGCACGCATGGGCTTGCTAGCATGTGTTTGCATTCAACTGTATGTGTGTGTGTGCGCACATATGAAGCGTTTGTGTGAGTGTGTTGGTAAAACAATCCGTCAGTGTTTTGACAGCCATGTCACACGCCACGAAACAGTCTCGGGGGATCCTGAGATGAGAGCTCCTGATTACCCCTCTGTGCATGATTCCTATATTTAATCCCAGTAAACCGTGACTTACATGTAGTGTGGGTGACTTGCTTTGTGGGGTGAAGACTGTTTTGTAGCAGGTGCAGTGGGTCGGATGGGGTGTGAAAAAAAAAAGAAAGTTTCAAGGTGACACAAAGAATAGCAGTGTAGCAGAGATTCCCCTTGCCATCTGTCTATCATTAGGAGAAGTTGTTTGAAGGCTGCATACAGTAACTGAGCTACTCAAAGGTTTAAAACTTTGGTGAGATACGTTTGACTCAAACACTGACTTTTCATTTCGTTTCACAAAACCAGCGATCATAGATGAATGCTCCAGGTGAATACTATGAAAGGTCCTGGGTCCTAGAAATGATTGAAATGATAAAAGTAAACATATTGTTGCACATTTCCGACGGTTGAGCTTATGCCTTTTGATTCTCACGCTTCATGTATTCACCAATGATTTATATGCGTCAAATGCTTTCCTCAAGGATCCTTTGGCAACAGCTGAGCTAAAAGTTGGCATTTCTAAACCTACTAATCAGGAACCAAAATGCTGACAAGCAGGTTCCTCCCGGTTCCCAAAGACGCCAACAGCTCCAGTGAGATTTTCTTGAGAATTGGACCCACAATAAGGATAGATTTCTTACATTTCAGCTACTTCCTGAGAACAAGCCTAATACTGAGTATTAATGGTTCAGTAGGGGATGCACACAGTAATATAAACCCTATGGGCTGCAGAAGAAGAAGAAAAAAAGTGGTTTTCTCTTCTGTGTGTTAATGGCAGTGGCAGGGTGACATAACATAACTCTTGATTTATAAGGCTATTTGAAATGCTATCGCTCGCGGGGCTGTACCCATAGAGCAGGCAAGGAGGATCGCTGACAGCTCACTGACTACAGGATGGTGAGACAGAAACGCCTGGTGTGTCTGTCTGTCGAGCTCGCCCATCTTATCTCTACGTCTCCCATCTTTTGTTCCTTCTTATCTGTTCTGTACAGTCTTCTGCATGTCTGTCATCTTCTTCTCATGCTTGCTTTCCATGCAGCTCTCTGTCATCCACTGTGGTGGTACTGTGGAGGCTCACAGTAACATGATACTTTGACTGAGGCTCAAATTGTTACAGTGCCGACTGGATGCGAAGGACTCACTGTGCTGGGAACTTTAACACCCGGTGGAAAAATAATACATTTTGTCACCAAAGATGTTGTAGCTGTTTAGGTAAAATATGCGGCCGGCGGAAGAGATTTTCATTTCTCAACCTTCACCTTTCACATCCTCTGCTCACCTGTCAGCTCCGGGGCCTTTTTTGAAGTTTTGTAATATGAGATTAGAATGATTTAATGTGACATGTGCACACAAGCAATTTGGGTATTGTTAGCAAAATATGCAGAGGAATGGCTGGAAATAGGGGGCGGTGGGCGTGTGGGTCGAGGTCAGGAGCTAGCGGTGTGTGCAGGTTTGAGAGTAATGGTTTCAGAGACACACACCTGCTCAGCCCTGAGGACTAAAACTTTGAACTGACAAGAGTGAAAGCAATCTTTTAAGCACATTTTAAATGCTCTGTAATAATCACAGTATGCGCATGCATGTTGCCATGTGCATGCACATCTCTGCAGATAGATGTGCTAAAAGTAAGGGGCAGGGGAATTTTAAAGGTCGACACATGAGAAGATGCATTCTTAACACGCCAAATCTCTTCAGCGATTCAGGGACAAGCCCAGGTGGGGTCATTGATTGTCATGCACATTAGTGGACATATATGATACCTGTTTGTGAGCATGTTCACATTACCAAAGACATTTTGGAAGCCAACTGTTGTAATGCGATCACTGAAAAAATAGCGGGGAAGACAATACAAGGTGCAAGCAGGTTTGACTTGGTGGGAAACTAGAAAGTAGCATCAGTGCCGGGGGAATTCCTGGATGAAAACGTACCCCTACAGTGTCAAACTCGCTTGGGGGGTTTGTGTATGTTGGTATGATTGAAGAATGTTGCCACTGTACAATGCGACTGTTGACGGGAAACTAAACTGTGGATAAGACCACTGGGGAATATTAGCCAAGGAAATTAGATATGAGTATCGTTGCATTAGGAAAATGGCCTCTGAAAGAAAACCACAAACACCTTAACCTCACAGAAGTCAACCAAAACAAACTGTTGTGTGTTTGTTTGTTTGTTTGTTTTTTTTTGTTTTTTTAATCGTCATAGTTATTTTTTGTGAGTTACTGTTGAGTTGACTGAACAAACATAAGTGCAAGTGCTAGGACCCAAGACTTTGGTTTAAACAAAAACCTGTAGGAATAGAGTGTGTTGCCTGTAACAGTGACTAATGCATTCTGCCATTTCTGTGGTTCAGCTAAATGCTCTGACCCCATCATCAGTCACCGCTGGCCCACAGATAGACTCTCATTTTACTGTCTGAGAAATGCACCATCCTATTCAATGCTAGAGCTGTTGAAAGATTATCCTTCTGTAACCCAAATCGACCAAAAAAAACAGAGACATGTCATTAGTAAAGGGATACATGTGTGGAAGATTTTTTTAAAAGGTCTGATGCAATTTATCCTTTGCATGGGTGAGTTATTAATTACTGCCTAAACTGGAAGCTACAGCTGGTGGTAAAAACAAATCCCCTTTGCAATATTATGGGGGATTTTAAATCACCTTGTCTTACTGATACCCTGTTAACGGATTAAGAGAAGAAGTACAAATAAAACGGTGGGTAAACGGTGCCATGAGTCATCATTGTGTGGGAGGGTCATGTTTCAGTCAGATTAGCAATCATCATATGAATGTTTGCTTTCCTGGTGATTAACCGCTGCAGTTCTTGACCTATGACTTATGAAACCTTGTGATTTTTTTAATGAACTTGAGCAATCTAATAAAATCAATTTGTTGGATTTGTTGTTTTTTAACTCATAAGATGTTGACTCAAACTTCTCAGCTTCAAGATCTCCCAAAACTCAGCTCATATCCAAAGCATCTCGACCCCTTTTTATTTCTTTTTTTTACAAAATGCAGCCCTGTTATCACCCTTGCTTCCTCTTCCCTCCCTCCACCCTCCCCCCCCCCCCCCCCCCCCCTTCTTTTTTTTCAAAGCATGAGAACGGGGCTGTAGCGATTAAGGAATCCTAGCCTTGGCTAATCACCCCGGACTGGAGCACTTCCGCTGCACTGATTACCGAGGAAACCATTAAGTAGAAGAAAGTGGCTGGATCTTTCATCCTGGTCGGCCGGGCTCTTGGGAGGTCAGAGAGGGGTGTGTTTGATAGGCCATTTACCCTTCCTGTTCTTATTATTCCAGCATTTCCTCTATCTGGACTCTACACAACTGCATCAAGTGGACCTTGGGCCTGTCCCCCCCCCCTCCTAAAGGGCTGTAATCATTGCCATACTGGTATCCTGGACCCGTTGGTTCGTATGCAAGACACTATGCTGATTCAGAGTCACACACTTGCATTCACACTCTCACACACACTACGCAGGTTCATTTCCACTTTTCCTCCTCTCCGCTCCTCCATCAATACAATGTCTGTTTCAGCAGCAGTGACCCCATAAATATACACATGTACAAGTAGTATCCCTTCCTCCTTCATTTTCCACCCCCTTTCCAAAAGGAAGAAAAAAAATGGTGAATTTGTCTGCACCAAGGCCTCATGGGTGGGTACTGTCGCAGATGGTGCTAATGACGTGTGCCCCGGCAGAGGCAGCGCCCTCGTTCGCGCTAGACTTGTGACATATGCTCAGTCGCAGAGCCATCAGCGGAGAACGGCAGCCCCCGGTGTCCGAGAAGCACCCCGGTGACCCCTCTTCCACGGCAACACAATGACAGAGACAACCCTAAACAAACAGGGAGCCAAGCTCTGCCTCTCTCTCTCCCCCTATTATTGCGTCTCAATCTGTTTCTTTCTCGATCTCCCCCTCCCACCACATGTTTCTGTCTCTCCCCGTTACTTCTCCCTCCCCTGTTGTTCATCCCTCCTCTGCCTTTTTCCCCTAATGTCCCCACGGAGCCTGACTTGATGGATGACCCTTTGCTTTAGCGATTTGGGTCCCCGTGGGGGCCCCTTCATTCCTATAGGAATCTGGGTATGGCAGAGTGACAGAGCAAGTTCAGGCCGCCGCCTGCCTCTGAGTGTAAGCGTGTGCAGAAGAGATATCAAGGAGATTTGTATAGAAGGGTGACAGGATGTATCAGCCAAGTGGAGTCTCATGGTCAGTAATGGGAAGAGCACTAGCTTGCCGCTGTGTCCTGTGGCCCTCCCCTTTACCCAGTTCATCTGGTATCATCCCAGTCTGCTGCAAAGGCATGACACCAGATTAATAGTGATGTTAAGATTTTTTATATCTCCTCTTTGTTTTACAGATGTTAATCTAGGAAATAGCACAAAGCCAAAGAAGCTGGAGGATTGTAATTTTTTGGATATGCTTATACAATATCTAGGTAATTTCCATACATTTCAGGACAGTGTTTTCTTTCAATACCCAAAGGTGACACCAATACACAGACACTTTAACAAAAAGCCAGTGAGCAGGGGAATTCCTCGGCCATTAGGGCAACCAAAAAGACCATCGGCCGTCATTATTATCCATGTAACCCAACCTCTGTATTACTGTATTACTGTAATCCCACACTGATGCACCATGGGTATAAAAGAACCTCCAGAGACATATTGTACTGTATAATGATGAAACCTTGGCCTTTTGTGCGACTGCATTCCTTCAAAAAAAAGTTGTAAAAAATGCTAAAAGGTAGCTGTGGACAAATTACCAAATTACACTGGAGCCCCTGGGGAGGGCAATCTGGAATCTGTCGAAAGTGTTGGAGTAAAAACTCTGTGTCATGTTTCTGTAACCAAGAGGTTGTAACCATAGACGCCCTTTGTTCAAGATAAAGCAGAAAGTCAGTTGTCTCACCGTTTGTTTGGAGGGGATGTTTAGTTGATGAGCTCATGCTGAGACTCACTTTTCCATGTAAATGAATTAGCTATAGGATAGGTGCCGTAATTCTAACTCATTAGCATTTATAGAAAAACACAAATGCTGAATTTTTCATGCACAGCAAGCAAGTTATTTTTTTTTTTTTTTTTGGGGGGGGGGGATATTATTAGCATTGATAATTGTTCATTAAGCCTCCCTAGCCTAAATTATTTATTGTAAGCGCTGCATTTTCAAAGTGCCAATTTCTGAATTCTGGTTTCAGGGTGGATTTGCACTAACAAGTAAAAATGGATGTGACAATCAACAAATAAAGGAGTGACATTTGGAAATCAGTTCATTTTATGTGGTAAATTGTAGAGCTATGCAAGTGAACTTTAAAAGCCTGAATGAAAAATTCACAGGAAAATATTACTTTTACTTTCCCCCCCATAATACCACCAGGACTTTATACAGAAACTGTAATATAAAGCATGTGGAAGGTCATTGAATGTTTTTTCTCTCAAAGTTTGTTTCCTCATTAGTACTTGATAAACAAAAGAGCAAGTCTACGCTTTTAAGCTAAATCAGAAATGTAAATCTTTACAGTTCAAGCTCATCCTTAAGTGTTTGAGCACTGTGCCTATTCTGTTGTTTTTTTCAGGTCTTTGCTCAAAAACTCCACACCCATTATAAAATAAGTGACATCTCTTTAACTACATGGTCTATTTGAATAATTTTGGAATCATAATAAAGGGGATACTTGTGAGATATTTGTTACTGGTGACGATTAATTGAAGATGACACGTGGAACAAGTGAAAAGAATTTTGAGGTTGATGCAGCTGCAGCTCTAAACCTCTGCAAAGGCCAACTCTAATAAAGGGATACAGAGCAAAATGAGAGGTTTTAGTACAAAGAGTTCAGGTGAGCTCTCCAAAATGTCCATTTTAGCACAGGTTAGCACCATCTGTTCTCAAAGTCCCTCACCCTGAGGTACCTCAGTTTTTTAAATTGATTGATAAGTTGATTGATACTTGCAAATCTGCAGTTTCAGAGCTTCATTGATTATTAAACAAAAACTTCAAATTGCACAAAGAAGACGACATTGTGCAGTCCAGTAATATTGATATAAGTGGATGAAACCTGTCCGTTTTAGCTCTTTCTTTGCTTCTAAGGATACTTCATAGATTCACAGGTAATTGGGCTTGGCTTGTTTTTTTGTTTTGTTTTTTTAACATATTTAAAAAAAAATAAAATAAAAAATAAACATACACAAATGTCAGCATATAATCATGCAAGGAAAGTTCTAAAAGCAAAAAAAGAAGCGTCAACCTTGACAGACATACTGATATTTCTAACAATGACTGATGCCATTCATCTTCATGCAAATGTTATCTTACTGTGGCAACTGGTCAGTCTGAACAAGTTCATGTGGTTGCTCAGATTGATAAGGTCTGCTCCCCCAACAAGATGATAATTGATAGAGGTAAAATAAAAAGTTATGCAACAGATTTATATTTTGACAGACTTTTCTATCCGTGTTTTAGATTCTTAAACAGAAAAATTGTTGACCTCAGAAACTGATGTGGTTGAAATATAATGCAGCTATCTTATTCAAACACACACATATATTATTTTAAATGGTGATACAGATATAAAAATGCCTTTGTATTCTGTACAATGGACCATATTTACAAAACTATCATGAAGATATTTTGTATCTCCTTTTGTAAACAGAGAATCATCTGATTCCTTTTACATGCATCATCGTGTTTACAAACAAAAAACCATCAAATTCTATATCTGGAAAATGTTAAGAACAGGAAAAAGGGGAGAAATGCAAATGCTGCCGGCAGTATGACAAACTGCCTCGGTGGTCTTAACCGGTCATCAGTTTCCTACTTAAGCATAATGGACACCACGTGAAGAAGCCATGTTTCAGAGACGAAGCCGTGGGCCGAGTGAAAAAGAGGAAAGACCAGTTAGAAGATTTATGTTTTTCAAAGAGCTCACATCCGGAGATAATCTGCTGTGTCCTTAGATAATCTTTACTAGCTTACACGCAGCAGCTGAGCTGTAATTAATGGCAGGGCAACGATGGCACGGTGACCTGGGATGTTTGTCCGCACCACTGTGGAGCCTGTACACATCATCTGCAACAGGTTTAAAGTTGGTACCATCATGCAAGTGACGTAAATGCCAGGGGATGCCAAGTAAAAACTAATCCAGTTTTGAGCTGTCAGTTACACTATCACTACTCTTCTCTTCAATTTATGATGATCTTACCACAAATATCCTAAAAAGTTATTAAGAACACATGAGCATTGGCATCAGAAGGAATTTATTTTATTATTCAGTTTTGGAAAATTTGTGTAATTCATGAGGATTGCACCTGAAATATCTGTAGATATTAATGATTTATCTGTTTTAAAAGAAGCCCATGCACACACTGGTTTCAGGAACCCTCTCAATAAAATGACATGACCACTACTGTCTGACTGGCCACGGTACGAGTGCAGTTCATCTCACCATGTGAGATGTGTGGGAACCCTTCACCACAACCACAGCAGCTCTCTCTGTCATGCCGGCTCCTGTGTCTGGCTTTGTCATTTTTCACTACTCACCAACACCACTGTGGAAGGGGTGTGTATATGTCTGTGAAAAGCACACCTGGCAGATAAGGAGACCTGCAACCCCTTTACCAGCCGACCTCAAACCCTTCTCTCATCCCCCAACTCCTCTCTCTCCGCCTACCATCCCACCTTCTTCCCTTCCCTCCACCTCAGGCCCTGAGGGGAGAGATGGATCTGTGTCTGGGGCGGGTGATGTCACTCTTGGCAACCGGAGGTTTTAGAGTTCAGAGAAGTGAATTGCAGCAACTGTGTTGCTCTGTTTGGGATGCATGCATGCACGCTCTGGCGTATGCTCAGGTAACGTATACAGCTTATTATTTAAGTCTTTGTCTTGAACTGCAATAGATCTGCAGCCCTTACATTTTATTGGGTTTCTTTTCTTCATTAACTTGAACCGTTGGGATGATGAGAGAGGCACAGTGGAAAAAACACAAACAAACAAAACTTAATGGGGACCAGGAAAGACAAATGTTTCCAGAGGTGGGGATTAAACTGTTGAGAGTGAAACATGCTAGCATAGCCAAACTCCACAATGAAGAGCCAGAGTTTAAAGAAAGGGGGAAAACCGGTCTACAAATTAAATGGCATGGAAGCATTTAGAGATCCAACATTTCCTACCGGGGAAGGCCGCCAAATGTCTGCATTTCCTTTGTGTTATGGGATGAAAGTTGATTGTGAGAAAGTATCCTAAAGGCGGAGAGACTTTTACATTCGCATGCTTGTAAACATGGAGACAAACAACCATGATGATTTACGTGGCTGAAAGATTTGGGCCTTGTTCTGTACAGATGAGTGAAGACATGCAAGAGAAGACGGCAGAGCACATGTCATGGAAGTCAGCATGGATGAAAAGACTTGTCTCTCTTTCCTCAGTCAACTCATCGTAACTGTGCAGAAGTTTACGGATTTTAAAAGTCTTGACATTGTCCCATCAATTACAGGACACTGATGTCATGGGCTTCTCTGAGTCTCTGTGAATACTTTCAATATATGCAGTCAAAGTCAGAGCAGTCAAAACATCTTCTAAGCACATCTTTGACGTCTTCGCTTTTTTTTACCCCGTAGAAGTGTCAGCAGCTCTGCTAGACAGGGATGTATCTGTGTGTGTGAAAAAAAGAAAGTGTGTATGTGCACGTGCACACGAACTGATTACCACTCCCTTCTCCATGTCAGATAAAAGCATGAAAAATGGTATGGAGCAAAAAAAAAGGGCGTCACCCTCAACAGTTCTAGCTTTAGTTATCTGATTGATACCATGCAATTACAGAGATTTATGTAGCTCAACATTCCAGGGTAGGTTCGTGTCACAGCCACCTGTGGAAATATGATCTGTTTTTAACTCATCTAACATGAGGTGAGGAGACTGTAGAGTGGAGCAGGGGGAAGGTGAGCAAAGCTATCTTATCAAAGTTTCCACTGCAAGCACGTAACCGCACTGCAAAGCAGAGCCACTTTACCATATGCCAAGCATTGTGCATTTCCACGACAACATATCATTATTGCTTGATTGATAGGGTGTAACTGTGTCTTCTGTTTATGTCAGCTCTGATTGGTATCGCAAAACCCATTATTTCAAGTGTGACTGAAGTGTTGTGGTTTAAGATTGCTTGGAATCTTTTGGTCATCATCAAACCTTGAAGGAACTTCTCATGCTGCCTGTAAACAAAGACTGAGTGCATTTTGACATTAATATTGATGTTATATGATTTGAGGTGGGGGGGGGGGGGCACATTCTTGTACGTGTAACACTGTATTTACCTGCCGTTATTTTAGTAGAGGAAAAGGAGGGATCTGCTTCAGTGCACTAAAGAATTCAAACTTCTTTAGCTTGTTAAATAGTGGCAATCAGAACATGTAAGGTGGGTAATGTATCTCTTTTTAAAAACTTGTATGCATTTACTCTGCTGGTGCTATTTTTCCACTACTGTCATGTCCCCCTCAAGACTTTCTCCATAGTGAAAAAAAGACTAAGGTTACAGTTTAAATGAGAAGATCATTTCTGGCTTCACCATCTCCTTTATTTCCTTTTTCAGAGTTCAGTGTTTAAATAGCGCTGTCAACTAGTATCAAGACATCAGAGCTCAGAAGGCCGCAAGCTTGCATTGTCAATGCTGGTCTGAAACATAGACTGTTTATAAATGTATGGGTAAATCCTCCATGGCGTCTTCTTTTTGGAGCAGTATTTGGACAAGTTGGTGGAGCTAAATGAGGCAGAATTGGGGTTTTTAAGAACTTTTACTTCTTAACTTATGAGATTATTCTCAAAATTAGAGTGAATCTAGCTGAGAACAGCATAACACAGCACTGCTTGTCGGTCTCTTTGTTGTTCTGCTGACTTCTACACAACCAATAAACCCTTCATATACATTTCCCACATTCTTTATACCTTACTACTTAGACACTCGGCTACATGACTATGGTTAGACTTACATGCATGATTAAATTTACACTAATCAGGTGAAGACATTTTTTTTAATATTGATGGTTGAGTCATATAGTATCTTCCCAACTGCAGTCTTGTTCAGTGTTCCTAGTCTGCAGGAATTAGGATATTAAAAGTGGACTAAGAAAATAAAATGGGGGATCATTGGCAGGGTCATGGGCGGCCAAAACTGGGGAGCAAAGGCTGGTTCATGCTGTCCAATCATTAAAAGAGCTAGCACTGATGGCTTAGTACCAGATACCACTGTATCGAGTAGAGCAGGGATCCTCAATCCTGGTCCACGAGGGCCGGTGTGTATGCAGGTTTTTGAAGTGTCCCTGCTGAAAAACACCT
>JAOXYM010000019.1:17241647-17254135 GCA_028567055.1 Leptatherina wallacei
CAGGTGTCCTGCAGCAGGGACACAACAAAAACCTGCAGGACACCGGCCCTCGAGGACCAGGATTGAGGATCCCTGGAGTAGAGGTTCCTTTATATAGAACAACAGCCTACAGTAAGTGGTCATAGATTTTAACCATGGATTGTGACACCACGTGTTATAGAGATGTAGACAAATGAAACTATTTGCCAGAGACTAAAGTGGTTTTTAACTTTAAAGCACTCTGGCATCAGTAGATGGATAAAGTCTATGGTTTGAAGTCAGCACATCAGAAAATGGGCTTAAACTTTCAAAGAGTAGCAAGTGAAAAAAAAAACCTACAACAACAATAATTTCCCTCTAAGAGGGATAAATAAAGTATTTTCATTTCATTTCATTTCATTCATTTCATTCATTTCATTCATTTCATTCATTTCATTCATTTCATTCATTTCATTCATTTCAGTTATTTCATTTATTCAAGTGGATCCCTGGTGTGCACATTGACAAGTTTGATATTCTGTAGAAACATATTAGAACAGATATGGCCAGCAAACACCTGCCAAAAAAATTCACAGTAGAAAGGAATTTTGGTGGCTAGAACAAAGCAAAAAGCCCCCCAAAAATGTACATGTTCTTTCTGTTGTGCATTACAAATAATTATATTGATTTTTGATTGATGTTTTCAATTTTGATCAATGTTATTGGACCACTGATCACTTAAATTGATGTATTGGTAGAGACTGATAGTTATACCCCTACTAGTTTGTTTCACAGTGTAAATTGTGGTGCAATGTTTTACTTCTTTGTATGTGATGGATCAGATGGAAATTTTACTATCACATATCAAAACATTTTTCAATTGAACATCAAAGATACAAACCAAGAATAGCTGAAAGGAGATTTTCTACATGTTTAATTAAAAAAAGCCTTGATGTTGAGTTGTAGCTCAAATGATTGTTGAGTAAGGTCTCTGCAGCCATACTAGAAGGTGGAGGACAGGCACATGAGTTTTTAATGATGCCCGCCACTATCCAGTGAGAAAAAAAACATGCCTCCCCCCGAAACAGAGGGTATATTTTGCTGCTGGTCAGCACTGATACTCCTGAAGCAGGAAGGCATGCAGTGCACATGATGGGTTCCTGTTTTAAGCCTTATGCATTGAGGCATTTTGAGTGATTCTGGCTCTAAAACATCAGCACTTTAAGAAACCCTATGATTGTAGAGTTCTAGAGATCTTGCTCTGAGGGCCTCTTACTCCTCTGGTCAAAGTAAAGGCAGTTCTATATCCATTTAAATATCTCTAGCTCTCCCTCACTGACTTTGCCTTCACAGCTTTGATTTGTTTTTTACTCTTGCAAAGAACTAAAGCATCCTTCTTTTAAAAGCCAGTCTAAATTGCATTGTTTTACCATCATACACTGTTAGTAATTCAGTCCTGATAGCTCCTGTCAAAGCAGTTTTGCTATGTAATTACCTGAAGTGCTCAAGATTGCTCAGATTCATTTGCAAAAGGTCAAAGCATCAGAGTTGGCTGCAGTTCCAAAGGGATTTGTGGTCGGAGTAGTTTTACTTTCAATAAACAAAATGATCTGTCAGGACTCTCAAGGGCCCATCACCACAACAACATAATGTAATCTTCAGTTGCACACAGGAAGTGATGTTTTATTGTTTTATCTCCACCTTTAACCGAATTGGTTTGAAAGGGCCACCAATTCCAGCCTGTATAGTCCTGAGCCAAATTTGAACTTGTTTTGGGTTTTAAATACACTATACATTTGGTTTAAAGGCTCTTCTATCCGACATGAAGAAGAATGTCTGAGAAAAACAGTTTCAGATCTCGAGGTAGAAAATTTCACTGTAATAAATTACCACTGTAGACACAGTAAAAGGCTTTGTGGATCTGTCATATTCCAACATTTCATCAGACAATAGCATCAGTACATGATGACACAGCTTTGGTCAAACCTTTCCAGACCTGGTAACTGTATCTCTTATTTTCTCTCCCCACAGAGCTTCTTAACTGGATTTGCTGTAATATGATAGGAGCAAGTATTGAGTGTGGTGTATGTGGCGCTTGTGCCTAAGTGTGCACAAAAACACATGTCACCGCATTTGTGTTTTGCTTCGTTTTGTGTGTGCGCAGGCCACGCTGCTGAGTTTGGATAGGAGATCATATTTGCCCGGTCCATCACTGGGATGGTGGAAGAGCAGAGGATGCTGGGATATGCCCGGCCCGAGGGGATCCTCTTGTGTGCTGAATGGAATTGAGGAATGCCACCATAGACAAACACGCTGCAAGCTATGAAACAACCGCCGTACAACTGAAATCAACACTGCGCGTCCCTGCTATCCCACACAAAGGGAAGTCAATCCAAGGCGGAGAGGGAAAGGAAAGAGGGAAGAAGAAAAAAAGAAAAGGAAAAAAACAAACATTACAAGAGTGTTTCAGTGTAGCCAAAAGGAGTTTCAATGTAATGTCACAGCAACGCTTAATATGTAGCACAGCATGTAATGATTTAAAATAATAATATGTCTTTTTTTTTTTGTATAGTTTAACTAAATCTATCCATAGTCCTACAAGACACATGTGGGGTCAAGCTTACTACAATACAACCCAGAAACCTATTAAATGTAGTTTTAAAGTATTGCTTTAAAATCAAATAAAGCCGGAAAGTAACCCATGAAGAGTTGCAGCATCCATATCCATCTGTTCTGTCTCTAATGTCAAAGCTACTCTTTATTTTTTCAACAAGCAGCCTAGTTTGTTGGTACCCTTAAAGTCCAACGCATACTCAGTTGATGGGGATTTTATGAAATAATTGAATAATCATTAGTAGAAGATTATGATAGATAAAGGAAAATATATATATATATTTATCATTCTTAAGCTACATTCGGCATTAGTTTGTTCATGAGAAACTCCATCTTGCTCCAAATAAATGTGCATTTAAGTAAAAGGTGAATATGTCAATCAAAAGTAAGTAAATGTGTAAATATTTCAACTTTTTTATGACATACTGCTTTTTTCCTATAAAGTCCACCATTACATTTGATACTATTAGAAGCCTCTCAAACATTATCCACGCTGAAGGCAATGTTGCTGGATAAATGGATGTGGAGTAATTCCTGATGGAAGGTTAATATGGAGTATTGAGTTTCCAGCTGTCTGTGCAAGATGAAAGGTCAGAGCACTCCAAAAGGCCTTGAATAATTTCATAAAGAAGCTGCATGGTTGTGAGTATGGCTTATGGACTTGTTGCATACATAGAAATTAAAGCCTTGAAATAACATTGATGGAGAAGCTCTCTGGTTTGGAGTCTTCCTCTATGCCGTTTCCCACGTTTGCTTTGTGTAGAACACCCACAATTCAGAGAGCCTCCTGCTCGGCAAGGGGTTTATGAAGTGAAGGAGCTTTTCCTTTTCCACATTCAGGCAGATGGCATTTAATATTCGTGTGCGTGGATCACCGGCATTGGCTGACAATTGTCACTCATGTACTTTCTAATAATTTGGACATGCTTGGCGGGATATTAAGCCGGCTTACAGGCATCTGAGACGAAACGATTTGTACCTGCGTTGTGATGGAAGCCGTGCATGTGTGTGGGAATGTAATTGATTTATTTATTTTATGACAAGAATGCAAGGCAAGTGTGAGATTTGCTACCATAATGCGGATTCAGAGAGAGACACAGAGACATTGTGGGATGAAGGTGGGGGGAAGGTAGCTTCTCGTCTGTGGCGGGCCCTCGCAATCCTTCAAAACCTTCCAAGAACGTTGATAAGCAGATCCCTGGAATGAAATCTTCCTCAGCACCCGGCTGGATCTGCCCCTAATCGTTTTATTTACAGTCACTATAAAGACGCCTCCCTTTTAATGGCACTCTGAAATAATAGGCAACCGAGGAACAATCGGTACAGTCCTAAGCACATTCCCCCCACCCTTCCATTTTCACATTAGGCTAATCGAGGCAAGGGGAAGGATATAAAGACATCAGTTGGATGAAATGAGTGTAATTGGAGAATAATGTAGTTAGTTTGCTCTAATCTTCTGCATAATATTAAAATGTTCTCAATGCACCCCAGCTGCAAGCTATCACCCTGCTCTGAGGGAAAACCTGGGCGATGCTGCTTGCAGGGAGGAAGGATTGTGTCAGTAAGAGATTGAAGAAGAGATATATTAAAGCAGGAAAAAGCAAGAGAAACAACTGGAGGCTTTAGTGGGAAGTCCAAGAAACTGTCTGTGAAGGCCTTCGCTTAGATAAACTGAGCCCGCCTCTATCTTCTTGCTATCATGGAAAAACAATCCTTGCACCCTGCTGACAACTGGCTAATTTGTACAGGGGGCTTGTTGGATGCCAAGAGTGGTTATGGTACTGGTGAAATCAGGAGTAGTAGGGTCCAAAACTGTCAGCATGGGTTTCAGAGGTTCATTTTCTCCATGCTGAGTACAGCCTGGTGCAGCCTGACTGCCAAAAAATCAGCCTACAGTACACCGGCTTAAAACTGAACCAAAGAGTCAGGCACATTTAGAAAAATGTTGTCACAGCGGCGTGACTGAATAACTGTGGAAAAAACTTTGTGAACCATTATTCTAAATGGATTTAAGACCTTTTCTGAGTGTAGAAACATATTCAGCTTCATCCTGTTGCAAACTTACATGGCTTTGCGACTGGAAACCAAGTGGTCATTACTAGCTTGGCCTCTTTTGTCTATTTATATATATTTATATTTCACAAAATTACCATAACAATAAAATTCCTCCAATCTCAAGCCAAGGAGGCTAAATTAAGTTTTGATCATCCATCTCTATTCAATTAGGGCTGTTTGGAAGTTGTAGTGTGATCAGTCACAGCAGTAGCCTCACAGTGGAATTAAGGGTGAGGTTTATTAGTCCCCCTTTGGCTTAGCCTCGACTGTGATTTCAAGAAAAGAAAAAAAAATACTAGCTCTGAGGCAGCTCTTTAACTGGTGTCATTGTGCAAGAAAATTGTCATTAGACAGTGGAACAAATAACCTCGAAACGTCATGGGTGTCTTCGCAAGGGATCTAAAACAACAACAAAGAATTAATCAAATTAAAAGGAAGCCTTGTTATGCGATTTTAATTTAATTTCCAAAACCAAGCCTCTATTTAGTGTTTGACTTACTAAAAAGGCCAAGTCACAGTTTAGGGGCTCAGTAACAGTTTTATATTAGTAAAGAATTATCAATCCTTTAAGCTAATTTGGATATGTTGAGAAGCCATAAAGTGGGCTATGAAAACAGAGTAGCCTATTTGTTAAGCTCCCACCCCCTTCCAGTTTCTTTTTATGCCACCGGTGCACTAATACACTGTTGTTTTCCCTTGTTGATCATCTGCCATTTAAGGCACATTAAATCCTGCAAATTAATATAAACCTACAAAATCTATTAGTGATTTCTATAACTGTATCAGGCAGCCACGGAGGCCTGCCTATTCAGTATATCCAGAAAGATTCAAAGCCCCATCATTAAACTTTACAACTTTGCAAATTTCTTTACAGTCTTGTGTCTTCTCAAATTCCAAATTCCAGTTCCCTGAGACTTCAACTTTTTTTCTCCTCCAGTCTATCATTTTAGCTTTTTCCAAATCCTCTCCTTTCATTTCTCTTGCCTCCTCTCCTCTCCTTATAGGCAAGCAGTTTAGGCAAGTGCCATATGCCCTGATTAAAGCTAGCGGCAGGCCAAGGAGCACAGGGAGGCTGTTTTGTCATTAGCCCCTTGCGCGGCGGAGGTGGAAACTCATTTAGCCCCATGCTGGACCTTCATTATGATAGACTTGTATCAGATGGCATCTCTGGCTGGGATCTCTGGCTCCTGGCTAACGGATGGGGAGATGCTGCAGCTTTGGCCCCTCTACAGCCCCAGCAGGGAAAGAGAAAGGGGCTTTAACTGCGGCTAGAGCTCGAGGAGAATGGTTGCGGCTGGGTAATGGGAAGTGAATGGGGACGAAAGGAAGGAAGAATGACAGAGGGATGCAGAGGGGAAAGGAACAGGTCAGACTTGAGGTTAAAGGTTATGAGTGCTTTAGGTGGGCTTGGGAAAGTACAAAGAATAGAAGGTTGAGGCAGGAACAAAAGATTAAAGATAGGAAATTTGAGGTGGTGGTGTTTTTTGTTCCTATTATGGACACATAAAAGCAACAGCTGTTGACTGCAGCAATAATTTGGGGGAATCTAAAATGAAAAAAAGAAAAGTTTAGATGATGGGATTAAGATTGTAAACTCATTTAAGTTACAAAAATAGTTAAAGCTGTATCTTAAAAAGCCGTAAAAGCACACATTAAAGTACCTGCAAGTTGGCTTCACTTATTAAATCACAAACAGATATCGACAGAATATTACGTTTATATTGTCCTGTATGAATGCACAGTGGAGTGAATTGCAATTTTGACTGGAAGGGTCTGGAGGACAGATATGAGATTGGGCGGTCTTCAGAGGCTAAGGCAGGTTTTGCAGTAGAGGCACACGAAGGAATGAGCAAACAGGGAGCTGCTGCTGAGGCTGCCTGAAAACGAGGAGATACAGGCCTGAGGGTTCTAATTCAGGGTTACTAACATGGTTTGGTGTGAAGACAGAGAGGTATGGGGCGGGAAGAAGAAGAAGAAGAAGACAGCTGGGCCCGGAGGAGAAGGAGGTTGATGGGGCTCTGGTCCTGAGATGGGGCCGTGGATGGATCTGGGTCTTGCTCAGCCTGGTGCCTCTCTGGCAGATGCTGCAGCAGACTGGATGAGGGGACCACCACTGACACACTGCTGGCGGCTAGAGCTGTGTGTTCCTGGTAGACCGAAACCACCTCTCTGTCTGGCTGTCTTTTTCTCTCTACCCCTCCCTCCTTCTATCTTTTTCTCTGTCTGCAGTTCTTCCTCTTCCTCCTTCTTTTCATTGTACACACTATCATCACCGCTTACAGCTGCACCTCCTACACTCAAATCCACACACAGACAGCAAAAAACATGCTAGTTGCTGACGCACACAAAAAACTGTGCACACAATGTGTACATGGAGTACAAAAATTATAGGCTTGAAATGTTCTAAAGTAAATGGCTGAAACAATTTTTTCCCTATTTGCTGACAGTTGTGCTACCTCCTGTAATAAAAAGTCAATGAACCAAGGGCAGTCAATATACTCCTATAACAAAGACTGGAAGAGTTGTCATTTCCCCGTTCCATGTTTTTTTCCCTTTTTCTTTTGTTTTTTTTTAAATACAAAAACATGCCTTTTTTCATCTGCATACAAAAGCACGGATGGTGGTGGAGCCACACATGTACACAAACACAGTTCTGCTGTCACTTAAAAAGGAGAAATCTGGGGGGAAATGCCTGCACCCCCCTTCAAAATGCAACCTGAGGAGAAGGCATCTGACTGTGACAAACCAAATACGCTCTGTAATAGAATTTTCCATTTCTGCAAACTGATAAGGAAGAGAAAACATAACAACTGCGAGTGGCACATATCTGAGGGAGGTGATTTCAAAGAACAACACCAAGGCACTCCAGATGCCTCCTCTCGCTGAGTTCTTACATAAATATGCCGTTAAGCAATATGATGTATTATTATTACCTGAAAACATGCTCTGAGCCCGGGTAGGCAGCATATGAGCCAAGCGTCTAAGCTCCCCAAAGGAGATTGTCTCGACACCACATATCAGGCTGTGCTATTGGATTCCCTGACTTTTAACTGGGTTAACCCACTTCCTGGTGAATACAAATTCAATTTTAACTGCCACAGTTTTTTATTTGCCATGCATGCCCCCCCCCTTGCCCCATTGCCTTTTCACTTGCCTTGCTCTCAATAGACTGGCATAACGTAGACACAATTTTCTTCTATTGAGTATACACAAACTATGAAATGAAAATGAAGTACTATTACATGTGTGCAGAAAAAAAAGGATGGGGGGAATCTCAGAAACAGAGAATGATACTAGAGAATTATTCCTTCTATCCATCTTTCATGTATACATTGTAGTTTTTGTCATCTATGGTGGTAGATGTTAATAATCTGGCATGCACTTCTCTTTCCTGTTTGCGGAAGTGCTTGTGTGCATTGGAAGAATGATGTTCTTTTAATTATTTTTCATAGCCCCTTTCAACACAATTTGCAGAACAAAACCTCTGAACGTAATGAAACCAAATAAATGTGTGCATTATTGTGTGGTAGATAATCATTTTAAATGTTTTCAACTGCGTATGAAAACTGAGGAAAACAAATCTTTGGATAAGGATTCTGCAAAAATTCCAGACCCTACAAGCCATTCCATCCTTATTGTCATTCCCTGTTTTATTAAGTCTATATAGGAGGAAGCAGGAGGGGTGGTGGTGAAAAAATCTTAAGGATTTAAACTTGAAAGATAGAAATTCAGTATATACTCCATTGTTAGATATAGGCACAAAAAGGCCAGGATTCTTAAAACATAGTTTGGTTGGAAAACACCCCTTTTTACAGTATTAACCCAGCACCTTGGGGGGTAAAAAAAGAAAAATGCAAAGGGGTGAGTAAGAGTGAGCACCACAGGCACCTCAAAAGTACTTTTTTAGACACACTTTTTCAACCGTGCAGACCTGTCTTCTAGGGTCTGTGTGACTGTCTTTTCAATGGGTTAATGGCTTTCCTCAAGCAGAGAGAGGCAGAGCTGAGCCTAAACAAAGCCAGATGAGGGAGTCAGGAAGCCTTTCAGGACTTCATTAGGTTCTCTCTCTTAGAGGGGAGGCTAAGAGCCCTGCAAGCTGGTACTGTTTAGCTGCTTAACGTCAACGGGAATGCTCACGCAGCTGCCCCATAGACCCACCAATGAACACACACACATACACAAATATCCAGATATATGCACTCAATCTCATGCTACATGCACACATGTAGAAATGCACCTTCACATGCATACACACATAGAGAATGTCGTCTATAAAGCCCTGGTTTAGACAACATAGCCAAATTCTGCCTGGTTAGCATAAGAGAAAAAGGCCTACACAGGGACTCAAACAATGACTCCCATTTACACATTCATGTTGTTGCTATGGGTATCATCCACATACGTGTCCTTTGGTCTTTTTTGATATGCAATGGCATGTTTAACTAATAGAACTGATCATTTAGCTTGATGGGAGTGGAATTTTGTGTATGGCTCCTGCACCCAAAAAAAAGCACCATTGCACCACAAGAGGATGTTTTCTGTTGATCTGCTAACTATATTTATTTCCATCTTTTCACATGTGCACAAGTTCCAAAACAAACAACCTGACCAGGAACTTCACCAGTGCATTTAAGCATGCATGTGTGTCTGAAGGGTAGCCTATTGTGTTGCAACTGGTCGCCTGTCCTGCATGCAACCACATCTTCCTTGCGGACCTGAAAGGAAACTGAAGAGAAGGGGGCCAGATGATTAGATGGATATCATAACTTCAGACACGTGTAGCTGAGATTTGATGAGTAAGGTGGAGAGGGAGGTGGATCTGTGAGTGTGTGCGAGCATTTGTGTGTGTGACAGGTGAGGAGGGAGGGCTGAAAGGGAAGCTGATGAATATCAAATGAACAAGAGAAGAGGTCTGAAAGTTGAGCCTTCCACCCCCCATCCCCCTTTGTGTGTACATGTCTTTGAATGTGTGTGAGTGCGTACTTGCATGTAAGGGCAGGGGTGTGGGGTGTTTTGTTGTTCTCTTAGAGAGAATAGAATGGGGGATGATGGTGTTTTTTGTGTCTGTGTGTGTGTTTGTGTGTTAGAGCAAGAGGGCTGTGTTCAAGCACCACCTAGTGCTCGAGTGTGGCACCTCACCTGTGATTTAAAACACACCACCTCATTTATTAGAATCAGGAGCTTGACTCTCACTGACTGGATGAGACAATAATAATGAGCAATAATGGATGAGATTGTAGCATGTGGTTATTTAAAAAAAAAAAAAAAGCCAGATTTTTGGGGGGGGGGGGTTTCGGGTGCATATTGTACTAATATAATTGATGACAAAACAGGGTAGCAGCATTATTATCCTTTTACTCTTACTAAATTAAATAAGATAAGTAAAGCAACAGAAATCGATGTGGTTACACAAATGTTTGTTATTATGTTTTTAAAAAAACCTCTTAAATATTGTAATGTGACAATAATACTTCCGGTCTATTGTAGATTTAGAGGCTATTGGGAGACAGAAAATGTCACAGTCGATCCCTCACTCATCTGACAATCACAACCAGCCACCAGATAAGAGGCACAAGGAGAGCCCGGGATAATTATGGCACACATGGCTTAGCAAACTTTCCCCCATTTCACCCGCTCATTTCAATGTGCCCTTGAATACAGTAGACTGTCAACACACATCCATCGCAGTCGGCTTACTCCAACTTAACACCACAGCCCCATCAAGCCCTTCCAAACAGGCTGGTGACAGTGATGCGAGGCTGTCGTGGTGGATCAAGGTAATTCAGTCTGAGCCCCCCGCCCCGCCCTCGTGCCCTCCCCACTCCCCTGTTGTCAGTCGAGCGCGACGTGACCCTCGGGCCTTCGGATTCGGCTCCCCAGACCTGTTTATTTTTATCACAACAATGAAAATTAGCATGATGCTGAACGTCTATGCACACTGAACGCCTCCAAGGCTGTTTGTGCGTGTGTGCATATGCATTATGTGTGAGTGAATGTATTTATGTGATCAGGATGTGTGTTTGTGTTTAAGTGTGTGTGGGCAGGAGTGACAGTGTCACCTTCTTATCACAGGGCCAATGCTGTGTAGACAGGGAGATTTAGCTGTGAGATTGAGGGGGCTTGGTGGTTACTGTGTGCTGTGACAGGTATCACCAATACACGGATTATCAAAACAAAGATTCCATAAAACTGTCAGATGAGGGAAGGGTCCCACGGCGGTTCTGCAGAAGGCATGACATAATTCCCGATCATACTGTGTTTTTTGTTGCTCTATCTTATTTGGTCTTAATGTCAAACTGATTTCATTCACATTCAGATATGCATGGACTGACTTTGTTTTGGTGTGCACTTTCAAAAACTTTACTTTGTCTGCACAGTTTTGAACACTTCAATTTAGATGCATGTCTGTATGGGTGGGTAGGTTAGATGCAGAGAGTTCACAAATTCTAAATCAAGACATTATTGTCATTCATTTCTGATTTTCCTTCACGGTCATCTCCTTCCATTTCAACATTTATTGAATGAAACAGTGAAAATGTGGGCTACATACTTTATTTTTGTCTTGAACAGGGAATTACATTAGTCGGGAAATTAAGAGACTAAAGCCCTATTCTGACGGGATTAGTTTTACCTAGGGGACCACATGTAATTTGTAATAATTGAAGAGATTGTCTGTGATATTAATCCCGTGCGAATTATCTATGTCGGTAATTTGTAAAGTAATAATTCCCCCGCAAATTACCTACTATATTTTGCCAAACTCCGAGGTCCTGTGATAATACTAATCCAATGCGAATAGACATCTGTGATTCAGTCAGAAAAGGGCAGGATCTGATAGGTAATTTGGCATATTTGTTTCCTGGACGCATTTTATTTCAGTTTTGGCGAAGAATGGAGGCTGCTTTGGAGTGTTTTGACATCTTTTTGTGTCCCTGACCATCATTAAATCAATAGATAAAAATACAAATATGATTCATAATTACACAAACAATTTGGGTGGTTTCGAGGGGATTTTGATCACACAGAACGTTAAAAAATGATGGTTTCCTCAACACTGTTTTCTATGGAGTTGTTTTCCGTGGATTCCCACGGCATAGCGAAAGCCACTGTTAGGGTTCACTGACAGGTTCCGCGCCCCAGGGTTCCACTGAATGTAGAAGCTCTGTGGAGCAGCAGCCTTGCTCGGTAGACTGGTGCCCCGTCACACCAAGAGCGTTTCAGAGCAAAATGTCTCTGCCGTGGCTGGATTCTCCAGTTCACTCGATCATGCAATAGTTGCTGCACTTACAGTATTTAAAGTGAAAATAAAACAGCAAAGGATTATTTGGCCAATCCAACCTGCGTGTCATGTGCTTGCTCTTCGTTTGATCACTTCTCCTTGTCTGTACACATCTGATGATGTCCGTAGATGTCTGTAAATTTCGGCTAATTCTCAGACTTCAGTTATCCCGTGCGAATGCGCCACAGAAGAAACAGTCGTAGGGGGTCATTTATTTATTACATGTGGTCCTTAGGTAAAACTAATCCTGTCAGAATAGGGCTTAAGACATTTTAGTTTATCCAAGCATTCCACAGCAAAGGAAGTATCATAAATATTAGCACCAACAAGCTAACATTAACATCCATATTGTGACAGTTGGGGTCCCATCACTATGCCTCCGATCGATCATGCACCGTGGCAACTTGGCCACAGGGAAATCCCTTTGGCTGAATGGTCAGCACGCATGACTCTCGCCCAGGAGGCTAGGGCTCAAACCCCGCCTTGGCCCTGTCCTGCCACAATAGCAAAGCTAACAAGATAATTTTTAACGGGCTACTTACACACACACACACACATGTATATATATATATATATATATATG
>JAOXYM010000019.1:17258981-17271645 GCA_028567055.1 Leptatherina wallacei
GAGGGGGATTTTTACACGTGTCGATATAGAAGTATGTCACGAAAGTGTAATGGAAACACCCCCCCCCCCCCACACACACACACACACACACACACCTTTAGGATCAAAAGTTAGTGCAGTGTTTATAGGGTCGAATGTCTGACCTTTTCTCCTCATGTTTTGTCTGGTAATCGGAGCAAAATAATTTAATATTTCCAATGCCAGATTACTCAGCAAGAGGTGGACAGAGGCCTAAAAACTCCTTGATGCACCCAGGTTGAGTTGGAGCCCCGGCTTGAGGCCCTTTTCACTCCTCTTTGACCTCTTTCTTGACAAGCTACATTTTTGGGCACCACCAGTAATGACCAAAAATCCTTAAAACTGGAGAAAAAGTGTTTACCGGCACAGTTGAGTCAAGCATGACCTGGCCATTTAATTGGACCACTGTCCTTGTCCAAGTAAACATGCACTGGAATTTGACATACTGACAAAAGTATGTCTGACCGCATGAAAACTTTTTTGGTGGAAGACCGTTGTACAGCTAAGTATAGCCAAATTCATCATACAGATTTTGTTTTTTAAGTCTCTTAAATTATTGTTTTGTCAAATAATGCTGATATGAATGACTCAATCCATCCCCAGCTAGATTATCCGGACGTGTTAGGCTTGTTTTGAGAGCTTTGGTTTTGTGTCATTTCAGCTGGACTAACATGTTTCCATGCATTTCAAGAATTTCTATTCGTCTTTCTTCTTTAGAGTTTCCACAGTTGTTTCTTAGAGGCATAAAGATAACTTATATGAATCAGAACCTACTATCAGAACGCACCTTTTTTTTCTTGGTATACTTTGGTATCTCGGTATACAGCAATCAGGATCCCTAATAGGAACTTTGCCTTAGCAAGTACCAGTAAATGAACCAGTAGGCCTAACTGTATCTATTTATTTGTTTATTTGCATGCATTCTTACCTTTTATATGTCACGATACGATGTGTACAGCTTGTTCTGCTGAACATGTATCTTGTACAGTAATTTTGCAACATACCTAAACTGTTCAAAGAGCTCCAGAAAAGCACCCCGGGGGTGCTTTCACACAGACACAGTTCTGGTTCTTGGCACCGGCTCCATTGCCCGTGTTCACACCAGTTTAACCAGAACTAAAATGGGAGGACTTTACTATGAGGAACAGCTTGTAGACTTTGTCCTGAAAGTTGATGGTCATCAGGCTTAGTTCTAACCTACAGTTTACCCAAAATAAACAATATATTCAGACGACTGAATGAATTTCATGAGACGTTAGGATGTTGGCAAAAGATTGTAAAAATCTCCCACCGAAATTTAAATCAGTTGCCAGGCAAAATAGCAATGCAGCAACTATTGATTCTAGCATTTGATTGAACTAAATTAGCTGATCTAAACTTTATTTTTAACAGTCATCCTACCGTCTTCATCTGTGGAAGACCAGGCGGAGGAGACAGTACTTGGATGTTTGTTTTTTCCCTTTCTTCAGTTGTAGCTGCTGCGGTCAGCTGGAAGATTGACATGCAAGATGTCCAGCGGCTCCTCTGTCCAGGTCTTCTTTCCATCGTGGTATTGCTTTTTGTGAATTTGATTATTTATTCTGGTTATTATTAGTCTTTTTTATTTAATTGAAACACAGTGTCTAATACAGCATGTGTGAACACTGACAGCATTGATCTGGCGTTGGCTTTTTTCTTTTTTCATTTTATTGAAACGTCAGCAACACATCAGTCTTGTGTTCAGGTGAGTCCAACCTTTACGTACCAATGACATCACGATTTGCAATGAAGCACCACTACTTTCGGTGCCCTTTAAAAACTGACTTTTCAGCTTCTGAACCAACTTTTTTTACAGTGTGAATGCATCGGCTGGTTCAAAATTAAATATGGGTGTGAAAGCCCTAAGAGTAAACCCAATCCAAGCCCAATAATGCCACTACATTCATGTCCATGCTGAATGTATGCAAAATTTGTTCTTGAATAATAAAGTTCAAAAAAGAAGCCAAAACTTTGAATAAAGGCAATTGGACTTCTTTTTCTTAGTTCATGAAGAAATTTCACCTGTCAATCAAAAGGCTTCTTTGGTTTCAATCAGGCAGTGAGAAAGATCAACTTATAAATGAAAAAGGAATTTCACATGTTCAGGTCCAAAAATCCAATGAGGATTTTTTTTAAATCATCGAAAGATACTTCCCCCCTCAACATACACAATCCATTTTTTTTGCCATGATTCATGAATCCCTGAGAGCTCTCATTCAAAACTGCGTGGTGAAAGACAGAAATGGCAGAGTGGTAAAGATCCATTCAAATATGATTATAACTGAATTAATAGACATTGACATTTGTGTTTGTTCCAATGTGGTGAGCAGCCCAGCGTTTCCTGCCAATGGCCCCATGGATGACACTAATACCTTGTAATCAAAGGAAATGTGTATAGCTCCACAACCATTACATTCAGATTTTGTCTCTCTCGCTTTCTTACTTCATTCTCGCTTGTTTCGGTGTAATGCAGATCAGTTCTGGGTTTATTTTCTGCCCTCAAAGCTGTATCTTTTATTTGATTTGCGGTTGAGCAAAAAAAATCATCCTGGTGAAATTACATCCACATGGAGGATCCTCTAAGCTTACACTACAGCTTGGTTGGCATTGACAACAGTCATGGAAGAGTAAAACCAGGCTAGGAAAAACTGAGCTTTTGATGGATACACAAAAATTCTATTTTTGGAAAGAATATTATTAAATGAGGGCTATTACTCATTATGAATAAAAAATATAGAAACAGACCTTGAATCATTAATGCAGTTATTATTTTTTAATGCGTGGTTTTCCAAGGATTAGCATAGCAAAAGTGACTGTTGCCAATAAAACCTTAGAAAGTATAAAAATGTGGTGTGGTTCATTCACCTTTCAAGGCATGGCAGGTTTCCCATTAAACTGGCTTACCTGCCTCAAGTGATGAAAACAATCCTGTCCCGAACTCAACATGCAGAAGTTACTTTCAACACGAGGATAATACTGACATAATGAAACTGCAAGGCGCTCCCACTTAATCATTCAATATGTCCTCTTCACCTCAGGATGTGGTTGACATGGTATGAAGGGATCTAGATGCGCTCTCAGATCTATCAGTGTGCGACTTCTCTTCTTTTTTCTCCTCTAATGCTGGTGAAGACAGTTCACCCTCAGGAAAGAGGCGGCTATGTTTTCACCTCTTCCCAAAGCAGAGGGGGGAGGGAATTATCCAGATGAATGGTTACGTGGTAAGTCAACATTAGCTTTTTGGCTTACTTCAACGACTGAGTCCTGTAATTAAGGCCCAATTTTACACACTGTTTTTAGTAGTACGTGTTTCACTTAATCTTAACTTAAACCTCTGTGATAACTTGTGAGTACAAAATACTGATATACAGCATCTTTTCCTCCATAAAAAGTTAAATATTACATTTAATTTTAAGGGTTTAGAGTTATTTTAAGGGGTTATTCAATACAATATTTAATAGAATATTTTTTTTCCTTGTAAGATTATGATTTTTTTTTTAGTTTCTGTTTTTTACATAAGCTTTTGTCTTCCCAGTAATTGTTATTATTTGGCATTTAATCACATGGATTGCCTTTAGGGTAAAGTTTCAGGATGCATTTCCACAGAGGATGACAGGAAATCCGTAAATAAAAGCCTAAAGTTGATAACTTTGATAGATGCATTTCTGAACTAAGTCCACAATAAAGGACATTTCTGTGGATTTATTTCATGACAACGCATGGTAACTATATAGCTTGCGCAGAGCTCTTAATCCTTACAAAAACAATTAGGAAAAAAAAAGTAATGGAGTCTCTGGTATTGCTAATATTTACATTTACCTTGAAACTGGGACATGTAGACATGCCCCCCGCTGACACTAATCCGCAATAAATTAAGAGTCTTTTCTGTTAATATTTACAATGTAAAAAAAAAGGAAAAAGGCTGGTGTTCATCTGGATTTAATAGACTAATAATATTTTTTTGTTGGGATCCACAATGGCATGATGGAAAACTGGCACCAGTATACCATAAAAAACATTTGTCTTCTACATTTTATCCCCTGATGAAGAGATGCTGGATACTTTTTCAGGTCAGTATTTGCAGCAAAGTCAACAACATTATGCTTACCATTATTTTCCACAATTTGGTTCAAATGATAATAGTCAGGTAGACCCATATGATGACTTTGCGTGATCATAACAAATAATACTCAAATAAGACCTGAAACTTTTCTTCTTTTTTTCATGTAAAACTAATATTTTAAGCTTTTATAGGAGTTTTCAGCTGTAGAATGACGAGGTAAAGCCTGCACTGGCTGCAATCTATTACTCACTCCTGTGTCAACACATGAGCAACACTGTCAAACAAAACCCAACAGATAATAAGATTGCATTACTTGTTTTTAGAATATTCCATTTTCCTATCACATTGGCAATAAAAACTCAGTAAATATGGGACCTCATGTCAGTGCAGACTTGAGCAAAGATTTCTCAAAGCTTGTCATATCATTCTTGCATTAATGCTCACTCCAGTTCAAATTTGTCACAACAGACAGTGTGTACCACTCATTGACAGTTGGATATTTCTTCTTGTACTCCATTACCTTCTTGCTGTTTAACATAGCTCATTAAATCCCACTTTGCCATACCATTCGTCCCATTAAATAAAGTTGATGTTGGTGAGTGCTGAATTCGTGATCTACTCTCCTCAAACACACACGCACACACATGCACACATCAAGCAGTGTTTGGAGGTAATTGAAAATGTGATCCATGAAGTCACAAGTGCAATTTAACTCTGAGCATGTTAGCGCTTCTACTCGTAACAGGTCAAGGAATTAAATTAATTTTTAAAAAGGTGACCCATGAAATTGCACTCATGATAGATGAGGTGTAAAGGCAATATTTGAATGCATTTATTGGTATATATAGTTTTCAGAGAACCTTGATGTTGGGAATTTTGATTCTAAGTTATTTGAGTTCATTTGTAGAGAGTGTGGTTTTAGTGTTGTGCACTTCAGGGAATTTTTCCTGCATCATTTTCCCCCAGTTTCCCACTCTCATATAAATTTAAATGATTATATAATGTAAGAACACCTCTGTAACAGTATCACTAAAAATGAATTGTGGCATCTATGGTGTCATCTAGAATTACACATGCACATGCAGCTCCAGATCATCACATTCCCACTGCTGTGCTTCACTGTCAGGAAAATGCAGTCACTGTGGCGGTAGTGGCCCAATTTTTGCTAATCATTCTGTGCGCAAATATTTTTTGTCCCATATGACAAAACAATGTGCTTCCATTACGTGTCAGTTTTCTTTTCATTTTCAGTTTGATAATTTTTCTGTTTAACTTCTGCTCCATTGTTTTACATTGCTCTACATTGCTCAGCAATTTGATCAAGTTAGACATTTTCAGTGGTCCTTTTGTGATCCATTACAAGGGGCTTAGTATTTTATTTGCTTGTTATGTGCTGTTTGCCTTTTTGGGGATTTTTAGTTGTGCTTTAAATTCTGCATGTAAATTAACCACTCACTTTCATTAAGACTCACCTTAATGAAATCCGCACACCTGTGCGTAAGAAACCTGCTGAATAAAATGGAAGGGAGAAAAACAGGAAAGAGGCCACCAAGGGGAAACTAAGCAGCTGTATCCAGCGGCAGGAAGGCGCACGCACCGGAGGGACCACAAGCATGCTGGGACTGTGAGCGTTACGAAGCCACTAACACTCAGAGGCAGGGCAGGGGACCCTGCCGGCCTGAAGTATTGATCAGGAAAGTAGTAACACCAGTCGGATAAGGCTAAACTTGTGTACCGGTATCTGTAGCGAGTACTGTCGTCCGACCTCTTCTGCAAAGGTGTCCCAGTGTGCTAGAAGGAGGGGACCAGAGCCAGCTGGGAGGGACTGACATCAGTATTGCAACACTCTACAGGTAGAGAAGAACTCTGCCTTGTCATTTGTGTATTGTAGCCACGCTCCATCCAAGTAGCCTAAAGCCCTGATGTGTCGTACTCCCATGCTGGCATATATACTATACTGTTTTCAGGTTACCTGGTGCGTGTGGCCAGGTGGGACCTGCTGACGTAGAGCCAGAAGGGGATCAGCGTCCTTGAACGACTGCACTTTAGCCACCCAGACCCTGGACAGTGCCCTTTTTAATATTTTAGTATTTTAACTATTTTTAGCCCACTTAGTTTTATTGGAAGTTTAGATTTAGTATTTTTATCTTTTTTTTATGTGGGCATTTGCCAACTTTTTTTTTAATAATAAATCTTTTTATAGTAAGCCGGCCTAGCTCTTGTCCTTCTTGGCAACTCAAAGTTTGCTCTCACCTGGTCATTTTCTACTCCCACCACAAAAGCCTTTCCGTTCCGACTCATCATAAATCAAACAAAACTCCATGAATCCCACCATTACCATTTAAAAAGAATGGTTTCTGTGACTAATTTGTGGTATTATGGCTTGTTCTTCTCAACATGTTGAAACCTGTACCATTTTTCCCTTCCAATATCCTTCTGTTCCACCTTTGTGATCTGATTTTCCATTACCCCTGAAAATTCCTTTCCATGTTGATCCATAATGCATACAAGAAAACATGAAGTCAGACTTTACCGGATATTAATTCAGTTGGACTAATATAACTGGTGGCAGGTGTTTTACGTTATCACCTGTGTGCCCAGCACTGCACGGTGGTGTGTTGGTAAGCACCGCAACATTACAGCCAGAAGGCCACTGGTTCAAGCTTCAGGTTTGAACAGTGGCCTTTCTGTGTGGAGTTTGGATGATTGGTTTCATAGAAATATCATCTCAGAAGAAGAAAAAAAAATGCAGGAGGACCTAATGCTGTTGCTGTCCAGTATGAGCAGCAGTTGAAGCAGCGAGCGATCTGGCATGTTGCTCTAGGATGTGCTTTACGTTACTTCCTCTCTTTGATTCTCTGGATAGTCAAGTTGATGTAAGCGAATGCACCAGGGTTCATTTGTAAGTAAACCAAGACCCTGGTTGTCAAGTGAACCAAAGTTCAGTTCTTTGGTCCAAACAGATCATACTATCAGCGCCAGTGTGAATGTGCTTTCTGAAAGACATAGGGCCGAATGGTTTGTGCGTGTTAAAACGTGTGCAAACTTGACAGCACATGAAATAATATGTTGCAGCTGATTTACTAAAAGGACGCTAAGGACTGCACTTCTTACACACCCAAAATACCACACAAACTCTGTTTTGCACATTTGTCTTGAGTGAATATGCATTTTGGGCGTTTCTGCTAGAATGTGCAAAATACTGGTAGGAGTGGATGCAAATAAATCAGCTTTGCACGTGCAATGTTATTTACTTAAAGTGCAGTCAGTTTCTGCGCCTATATTTAACACTTTTGAAAATTAGATGCAAACTGGCTAAAGTGTCTGGATGAGAGTGGAAGGAGCCTTCTACAGTAGTGCACAGGCATGCGCATCAGTCTGATTTTAGTAAATCACCCGCAAACCGTGGTCCAGGCCCTCGCGCAAAATTCTATGTTGCACGGGCAAATTACTGCACGTAATTTGGGACCTTGATAGATCCAGCCCGTAGAGGACTGGACGACTGAATTTTCTGCTTTTGAATTCAGAAAAGACAGAAGTCATTGTCCTTGGACCTGAATGCCAAAGGAAGACATTGTCTGTCATTGCCCCGGATGTCATTCCCTTGGCTTCCAGTAATACAGTGGAGAACTTGGGAGTTATTTTTGACCAGAATCTGTTTTTTGACTCGCATATAAAACAGGTTTCTCAGAGTACTTTCTTTCACTTATTTAATATTTCCAAAATAAGGCACATCCTTCTTACAGTGATAGGGAATAACTAGTCCATGCATTTGTTACTTCAAGATTGGACTAATGCAATTCCTTATTATTGGGTTTACCCAAAAATGATCTGAAAAGCCTCCAGCTGATCCAAAATTTTACAGTGAGTGTTGGCAGGAAAGATCATATTTGCCAATTTTAGCTTCTCTTCATTGGCCAACCGCCTCATGCATGCCAAGGATTGAGGATTGAATCAGAGAGAACATTTTTAACAAATCATCAGTTTCCTTAACTAGGTTGTTTGTTTTTTAGTTTTTTTTATTAACTGGCTTATACTAACACAATTAATATAAATTGTACTAATGTGGCTCATTTAAAGGATTCGATTTCATTGTACTACAATGAAATGAAATTGTCTCTATCTATAAATGGGCTTTGCTTTTGAAATTGGGCTATACAAATAGAGCTAATGAGCTAAACTGAACTGAAAGCTGAATTAAAAATACATGGTGAGAGTTGGAATTATTTCATGCGGTTATTGTTACATAAGAAAATGCATTTGGCAAAGAATTTGGTAGTGTGTATAGCCTCTCCATAAGGGTTTCATATCATAAGTCAAAGGGCAAAAAAGCCATTACATCTAATGGGAATAAAAAGACCCCTTGAACATCAGTAAGTAAGCATGACTTATAGTATCTTAGAATAGAAGTCCTCATCTGAGACCATTTCGGTCTTTTAATTTCACATGACCTGACTACAGCACTGCTGATATTCTTAGAAGCATTTTATTTTAACACACCTGACTGCTAGAGAAGACCCAACGCCAATGTGCCGACCTCTCAAAGGTCCCCCGCCAACTGCCAACCCTACACCCTTGAGATGGAGGCGATGTGGAGAGTTCTGGAGAAAGACCAAGGTGGTAAAGGGGCAGCTGCATTCGCTTCGGTCGAAGTCCTCTGACCCACTTTCCCACCTTTTCCACCTTCCATGAATTCCCCAATGCCGTCTCCTCTCTCGAATTCTCGGTCAAGATTAATGGTGTGAACCCAAACCTGCTGGCAAACTGGGCGTAAGGAAGATGTCTGAGGTAAGACCTGACAGAACTTTGGAGTGCAAGGTGGGAGCTATGTGTGGTTGTGTATGACTGCGCTCAAGAAAGAAAATATGGCAGGCCCATAGGGACTGTCCTTATGGTGAAGACTTATCTTACTAATCTTGTTGCAAGAGAGAGTAGCTCATATTTCACTCTCTCTGATCTGCCAAGTTCTCCGTCTTTCACTCTTTCTGTCTCTCAGCCTCGGTGCCTTGAGGGAAAAAAGGCAAATTCTCAAGGCCTGAAAGTATGTGAGAAGACTTGGTCGGACAGAAGTTCAAGATGTCATAGGAGAGAAGTTGCGTTTCGACTTGAAGCCTTGTTTGTGATCATCAGCAAACCTGTCAGGAGGCCGTTTGATGTTGTATTTGGGTGATGTCCTCCGGCGTTGTGTTTGTGTTGGCTTCCATATGGATTAGCTTCATATAGTTTTGTCTTGACGAAGATCATCTATCCTACGAGGATACAGCAGGTCTGGTGTTCATCAACATTTACTTATATTCATAAAAGTTCCTATCAATAGGAAAATAGTGGCCTTCAATGGAAATAAATGACCTAATCTAGAAGAATTTGTCTAAATAATTAGTCTGACCAAAAAAAAGAGATTTCTACAGAGCAGAATCTTTTTAAAATTACCACCATACCTCCACCTGCATAATTAATAAGAGTCCTCGTGATTAAGTTAATGAGGCTCTGAGTTTAAACCTTATCCAGCAGCCCCTAATTACAAATATGTAATATTCCTACTTTGCTTCAATCAGCATTAAAACAGAAGGTTAAGAATCATTCAATATTCATGCGGATGGTGAAATTCAAGGTTAAGGAGACCGGTCATTTAACCTCAGCTTTGAAATAAAAGTCATTTTCTTTAATTGTCTTTGATGAGATCCACTAACTATAGCTGCTGGAGGTAATTCATCAAGTTCCACCAGGTACAAGTGTAATATCATGGCTTTACTTTTGTCTACCTTTCACTGTTTTGAGATACTCTGTTTTGCCTAAGCAACATTCATGAGGGCATTCATATGCTGTGAGATAAATAATTTTGCAGTTTGATCATTGTATGTGTTTAAACAGCTGACAGGTGGGATACTTCACTTGTATTTCTGTTATCTTTCAATTAGCATATTTCCTTTGGAGTACCTGAGCCAAACAGGTGCGTGACGTAAAGAAGCCGAGCTGTCAGAGTTGCAGACGGATGGTTTGTGATTGACACCCCTGGAGGCAACAGGCTTAATGGTGCATCATGGGAAAGCTCTCTGAAGACTTGCAGGGACCTCTTTTATATGTGATGAAGGCTCAGTGGAGACGGGATCAAATGGCAAGATGTGTGCATATGTAGGCAAGTTCAGAGAGCTCATTCATTTATATTTTTGAAGGAAAAAGATATGTGTTATTTCAGCTAGTCTTCTAAAGCTTTCTTTTTTTTCACCACTGGTTTTTATGAGTTGCACGGAACAGGAGCTTTAACTTTATTCCTGCATGAGTCAACCTTCTCCATAATGTGTCTGAACACTGACTTGGGGTTTGACAGGGGACTGCATTGGCCATGTGTCAGCTGTGGAGACCACAGAGCGGTGCCTGGGACTCAGAGACTGGGCTTGGATCCCATAGCCTGGAGGCTATAGGCCGAGCACAGCACCCGCTGGCCTAGACCAGCCCAACCCAGCACCGCACAGACCAACCCATCCCAGCTCTGCACAGCCCCCCTCCTCCCTATGGCCTCCCTGCACCTCCACCAGCTGCGCTTTTCTGGCTCCAGCTGCTAGGTGTATATGTGCGTATCCCCCCTTCCCCCCTCCATGTACCCTCTTTCCCCTGCATCTCTCGCCTTTTTCTTTTCTGGGTTTTCCCTTGCTCTCTTGTTTTCTCATTCCCGATTTGTCCTCTCACTATGTGTCTGCTGCATCCTCTCTTTTTTTCATCCTCTCTGCTTCTCATCCTTCCTTCCCTTGCCAGACACAGAGGTTGTAATAGTGCCCAGCAATTACTGAGTTGGCATGTGCTGCATTGTTTACTCACAGTCCTATTCCTACTGGACTTTATTAAAACACCATCTGCCGTCAGCTCTGGAATGGCTGAGGAGGTGGTGGAGGAGGAGATGGGAGAGGAAAGCAATGGGAGAAAGCGATAGATTTGGCTGCTGTATGGAAGGAGAGCGACTGGACTCATGTGGAGAGCACAGGCTGCCATAGTGGTCTCTTGTCAGAAGGACAACAACAGTACATGAGACAAGCTTTTGCAGAAAATAATGCAAACATTAAAGGTTGCAAAAGTTTATAAAAATTTTAAACGTGCAAAATATTATTTTACCGGTAGCCTGCTTCTCACCACCCAACCAGAAATCTCTTCAATCAGGGATGTTTTTTAGGGTTATGAAGGCAGATGACAACAAAATCTCCTTCAAGAGATTTAGGTGCTAAATGGCAAGCAAGATAATAACAGCCTAACCACGCCATGCTGAGCAGTAACACCATCGTCCCGCCCACGTAACAACACTCCAATGGTTATTTCATCTGCTATAATTTGTTAAGGGACGTGTCAATTTGGACAAGAGTCTGGACTGATGGGATAAGTCACTGAGAGAAGGAGGGCTGGAGCTGCTGCAAGCTGGATCAGTTAGTCAATTATTGCAAGGGCCTTGGCACGAACACTTCTGGCATATGACGAGTTTGTGCGAGTGTGTCTCCTCAGATGCTTCTGTGCTGCTTGTTTGATATTCCTACAGTAAATACAGTACAGCACAGCCATCCAAACACTAAAGCAGAACAGCTTGGAGTGTCTCTTTGGTTTAACGTGGTCACAAAAAGTAAAGCTTTCCATATTGCTGTATAAACCCATGTAACAACTATCTGATGGAGTCAAGTGGCTTACAGTGGATGTTTTCACTCTGGAAATGTCTGTGGGGATCAATGAGGTGGAAGACCCAAGTGCATTCAGGCAGCAAGTGTAAGCACAACATACAATTATAAGGTCATTCTGGATTCAGTGGTCAGTCTCCTTTACATAAATCTCTTACTATAATTGGATCCCTATTTTTTGGGGAAAGTAAAGGCTCAGGACTCTGAGTACGTATTTAGGAAGCTGCACCTAAGAACATGGGGCGTCATCTGTACTTCGTGGAGGGCACCTCCGCTGTATCTGCGTAATATCCCAGCTAAGAGAATCTTGGCCAAATGTGAAACAGTGAAGAACATTGTGAGTAGAGAATCTGCAGAGCACCGTGGCCTTGTTGTGCTGAAAAATTGTAAAAATGTATTCGTTTTGAACAACATTTTATGTATTTCTTGCATTTTATTGAATTTTATTAGTTGCAAATGAGACAAAAAAGATGAAAAACAAAAAGAAATATCAAGCAAGGCAGATTGACATTTAGTCATGTATTTGATGCATAAGATGTAGAATTGACAGCACAGTTACATCAGAGGGTTTTGCGCATCTGCAACCATGCCATACCCCCTGGAGAAGAGAAAACACCTGAGGGGAATTCTCTACAGCTGCAAAAAAAAAAAAAAAATCTATATTCTGAGGGTTGTCTTTTTTGCAACATGGAAAGAGTTTTGTGTCAGTGTTTGAAAGTTTCATGGAGATTTTAATTCATCTTAGCGGTGAATAGCATCCTCATTTCCAGCAGCATTTTGTTTTTTCGACAAGAGTTTTAACTAAAGAAAATATGTATATGAAGGTTCTTCATTGAACATGTGTGTGTGTGTGTGTGTGTGTGTGTGTGTGTGTGTGTGTGTGTGTGTGTGTGTGTGTGTGTGTGTGTGT
>JAOXYM010000019.1:17280679-17297562 GCA_028567055.1 Leptatherina wallacei
AGGTGGGAAAGGTTCTGCTCCCAACGAAGGCATCGGACATTTGACATAACTGAAAAATGTATCTTGCTGTAAACTTGCTGTAAGAGTGGTTACTAAGGATGAAGCGTTATTTTCTCAACAAAATTGTTTGCAAAAACAAAGCTTTCATATCATATGATACTCAAGTTCTCAGTTTTGTAATGAATTATACAACATTTTGAACTGTTTGCAGCAATCAACGTCCACATTTTTTATCTTTGAATCACTGTGGGCACAAAAAGGAAAAAGACAATCCAACTGAAAGCATAATTAAAGTTCAACTGTGACACTAAATTACCTTCAAAGAGCTGCAGCACCCAGAACCAGCAATCAAAATGGCAAATTTTACAGCATTTCTATCACCTGCCAAGTTTAACAGATTCATCTGCATTCATAAAAAAGAAAGCAGGAAAAAAAGGAACTATACAGTTGTAAGAAGTTGCCCCCAAAATGTCACTCACAGAGCTTTAAATTCCACAGCACACCTTTATATCAGTAACTGACAGATTCCCACCCATTCAAACGAGTGGCCTGGAAGCTTTCTTCCCCCCCCTCGGAGTTCAAAAACATGTCGCTCTGCCTCTAGTCGGGGAAGCCTGCTTTTATTGGACCCTTTGTGGCTCGTCCTTTCTTCCTTCTCATCAAAAGAAGAAAAATAAGTAAAGGCGTAGTCACATTTCCCCCTTTCTTTTATTACTCTTCCAATAATACTCCATATTGGTTCATGCTTTACACGTCTAAATGCAACCCCTGAATATTTGTGTTCGGAGGACTACAGGGAGGCAGTGCCACTTTACTGGCTGCATCTGTATTCTAAGCTTCAATGGGCAAATGCACTGGATGGATAAAGTAGAGTCAGTCTTTTCTATGTAGTTACTGCTACTACTACCGTTTCTACTATGAATAAAATGGACAAAGTGAATGTGAGAAGATTGAAAAATTCCTGAAATAGTGGCTTTTATCATGGACACAGGAGGATGGAAGAGAGGACTGGTAATGCAGATTATGTGTGCAGAAACATCTTGTTAAAACCTCTCTTCACTAAAGCAGCTCAAACCCTTTCGCCCCACAGAGGCCTGCAGAGGAGGAGGTGGTGGTGGTGTGGCTGCGAAGGAAAGGGAGGAGGTGAGGAGGAGCATTGGAGGGCAGTCCCCTTCGCTGACTGGAATGAATGGTATGGAGCAATAGTGACCAGTCATGCATGCTCTTTTACGTCCCTCTCTCCCCCCCCCCCCCCCCCCCCCCCCCCCCCCCCCCCCCCCCCCCCCCCCCCCCCCCCCCTCTCTCTCTACCTACCCCTTCGCTGCTCTCCATTTGAGATCTGTAGATGCAACAATGCAGAGAGAGTGAGACGATAAAGGGGCGGAGAAGGGGGGAGATGAACATTTGAGAGACAGAGAAAGGGAAATCAAAGAAGACGGAGAAAGGGTGAGAAAAGAGAGCAAATGCGAGGAGAGATGGTATAAGGTGGACTAAAGAGAGGAAAGGAGGGAGATAGAGCGGCAGGACTCGAGTCACTGGGCGACTGGAGTTGAAGAGCAGCGCAGCGTGAAATAAGAGAGAGGAGCAGCTGAACCAGAAAGAAGCCATGCTGCTCATTACAAAGGCCTAGGCCTGACTTCTCCCCCTTGAAAAACTATAATACACACGTGAGGACACGCAGATACGCCCAGGACATGAGGGGTAAAAGAAAAAAGAACTCGTGCATCATATTGTGACGAATGCATTTGATGAATATTGTCATATTAATGCAAAATACTGTATTTCATTCCATCATAAATAAAATAATTTGTTTTGAAGCCCTTTTTTTCCACATCCTGGTTCTAGTAAGATGTTAGACTTGCAGAAAACTTCATCAGGCTCTGCTGGGAGTCGGAGACTTCTTGTCGTGGGACCCTTCTCTCGCTTTGTGACAGCTGATGAAACATTTGGTGCAACTTGTTTATTTAGATTTGATTTCCTCCCCTTTTCATTTGAGCAGCTGTCTCTCAATGCACGACTCACAAACATCTCATTCAAATGAGCAAATACTGCAAGTTAGCCGCCAGACTTATAGGAAGAGAGCACGAATCGGGCGGCTCCATCCTCATGGAGCAGATGCAGAATATGAGGAGGATGCTTACATTTTAAGAAAAACACAAACATCTATCTCTCTACAGATGCCGTGCCACGTGTCTTGATCCTAAATAAACATTTAGCCTTCATAGCTGATCACAGTCTTGCTGATTAAAGACCGCCATCACTGCAGTAATCTTCGACAGTAAACCCCAGCACACTGATAATGACTCCATCCTCTTTAACAAACACATGGACTTGGATACAGTAAATGACATCATTAACATTTACAACTCACTCTTATCCTTTAAACACACACTGAAACTGAAGGCCAGTAGCAGATTTCAATCCATCAGGGAGATCTAAATATGAAAAAAAGGACATATAGAGATGTTGCGATTAATGGGATGACAATATGCTCATCAGATATTCTTTTACAAGTTCTCTAAAGACTTTCTTTTTTCTTTTTTTCTTTCAAATATTCAAGCAGAGGAAGCTGTAAACCAGTGCGGCAGTGGCTCCTGATAATCCCCCACCTCTTTGCTCTATGATACATATTCTGTGAAATACTGCCATCTCTTGGCACTAAAAAATGAGAGGGTTTACAGAGAAAAACCTTTGATAGGTCACTGTACCTTCAATTAAATGTCAAAGGCTTCTAGAAGCTGAGGAATGTCAGATTTGATACCGATTTCTTGACAGCTCAGTTCTAAAGTCGTGTAGGGGAGGTTTTTTTATTTATAGTTTTTAAAATTTGATCATTTCCATCTGATATTTATTATGTTTTTCGTATCATCTTGATTCAATCATATTTTCCATCTGCATTTTATTTTATTTCCATCTGGAATTAATCACATATTTATTCATTTTTATTTTATTTGTTTTAATTATCATTTTATCTAGGTCCTTCATTTGTATTTCTCTCGATTCAAATGACAATATTTGTCCCATCTACTAAGATGTTTTTTTATTATGAACTGGAAAGGGGAATGTGTTTCAGCAGAAATGGGGTGTTAAATAAAATGTCAAGGTAAACTATGGCTGAATAACTTTTCATTATGTAACCCAAACAAGTCATTTAAATTCAACATACTGTATGTCCATACACATTGAATCAATTTGCTAGGTATTGCAGTATTTTTGGAAACAAATTGAACTGCGCTGCCTAACACAACCTTCTCCAGTTTTCCTGAGTGTTTTCAATTGACGTTGAGAAACATTTAACATTTACATACTTCCACTAAACACATTAAACCAAAAGAAAAAGGGAAAAAATCTTTCTATCCTACATCGTGGAAAAGCAAAACCATGCCTCCCCTTTTAAAGCTGCTCCCTTCTAAGCTTCACAACATGAAATGCATTAAATGCAAGAAAAGTAAACAGAGATGCACACGTCACTGCAGAAGCAACACAAACAAGCGGTTGCAGTTGACGGTGCAGCTGCTGCACATGCAGCAAACTGTGCTAATGGGTCAGGATGTGGAGGTGTACCACTTATTCAGCAGGTTTCTTTTTAAAAGAAAAAAAGAAGGCTTGATTTGTGTGTATGAGTGGAGGCTGAGAGGAGCTGATAAAAGTGACATCTTTTTGTAAGGAGGAGGGTAAAAGTGGATTTCTCTCGCTGCTTCCCAGCGTAGCGGAGCTGTAATTCAATACTCCCAAGTCAGTGCTTTTGCCGTTTTCCTACAGAGGACTGTTGTGTTTCACAGAATGTATTTCCAGCACGGAGCAGGTTGTTCATCACAAGGTCTGTTGATCTTAAACACACACACCGAGCTGGGAACTTTGAAGTGTGAAAATAAACATTTTCACCTAACCACTAATCTTCTCTCTCTCTCTCTCTCTCTCCTTCAAGCTCCCTCCCTCTCTCTCTTTCTGCTCTCTCTTTTTTAAAACGTGAGCTTCATTTACAACTTTCATTTCAATTTGTCCTGCTGGTCCATTTTGTTATTGTAGCGGAACCAGCGTCAGGGCCTCTGGTTAGTGAAAATGTCAGATTCTTTGATTTGATTTTATAGGATTTCAGCAGGGACTCAGGAGCTGAGGGGGCTGTGTGGCACCACGGCCCCTGCGCTGGGAGTGGACTGACTACTGTTTGCATTTAAACATCCATTTGAGCAAGATTCCCCTGAGGATTTATTCGTTGCACTGAGGGTCAATTACCTCTCGCCACCCCATTCAAAAAAAAAAAAAAAAAAAAACCCTTTTTTTTCCTGTTGCAATTAAACAGATTGTTCCTGTTTAGTTTAGATTTAGGGATGGAGGTGCCTGGCTGAGGTCACAGTTTCAATTAGGCACTATTTAGGACCAATAACAAACTGATTATTTGCCAAATGGCTCTTGCAAACTGAGAGGCTTAATGGTTGGCAAGTTGGCTGTTTTCTGGAAAGCACAAACTACTTAAAATCTGCTCTGATTGAGCTCTCTGCGACGTTCCTTCTCTCGTCTCTCGTCTCTCGTCTCTCTCCACCTCCTGCCTACTATCTTTTCCCGGCGCTGAGTAAATACGTGCTCTTTATGTTCCTCGTTGCCTTTCAATATTTGGCAGCGTGGCAGCGGGGGATCAAAATGTGTGTGTCTGCTAAATGTCAGCGGGTAAAAGGGGTTGAGTTTAGAGAGGCACGCACCATGAAGCACCTGCTGTAAAGCGAGCAGCGGGGGGAAGTTTCATCTCAGTTTGATCCCAAATGGAAAAAGGCTATGAGCGCCACGTTAACACCAACGGCAGCTCACCCCCCTCCCTTCTCTCTTAAGTTTATTTTCAATTTTACCCAATTCACCAGATGATGTTGGCATACCTCACCTCAGCGTTTTAATCAGACCGGAGCACCATTTAGAGTTATTACGGAAATTGTACGCCATCATCTAGTGCTGTGATTGATTATCATTTTCCTAAATATTGCTGTTTATCCTGACATTAAAGTGGATATTTTGGGGGAAACATGATGAGTCACGAAACATATTATTTCTAACTCACCTTATCGCTAATCAGATTAGGCTTTATGGATGGCAGCCCACTGAGAGACATCTGTGTCTTCTTAAAAGACTAGCATGGCTTAATGCATGACACATGCAGTAATTGATAATAATACTAAAAGCTCAAATTATTGAGTTTCATGTCTGCATAATGGGAGTAAGTCCACTTTCCGTAAAAGCATCACTCGCTCGGTTAATAAAAGCAGTTGCCAGAGAAGGGAAGTGGCTCTGGCTGGTTTGTGGTTATGTATGACATCAAATAAGGTTTGGCTCCTATGTGAAATGGTCTGGATGAGCGTGACCAGCCATGGGAAGAACTTTTGGCCTCAAGGCACTGTGCAGAAAAAAAAAAAGGAAAAAAAAGACAGGAAGCCCTGAAGAGCCACTGCAGGCCATTTCCCCCCTGTTTTTTTTTTTTTTACCTCCTCCTCCTCTTTGCTGCTTGGCCTTTGTCTTTACTTGGCATGTGTGTGTATGAGTTTGCATCTGCATCCTGTCCTTGTTGCCTGTCCCTGGCTGCGCCATTGGAGGCAGCTGATGCTATCTCATGGCGGTATTGTGGCAGCCCCTGCTGCGAATAATCAAAGGCAGCTGTTTGGAAAATACCAGAGATGGCTAATAGGACGCACTGTCGGCCTGGATTCACTCTTTACCCAACAAGCCCCCTGTGTCTGAAATAAAATGCACTAGATCAATTATTATTATCAGCATGCAGACTGTATGCCTCCTTTTCCCTGTAATATTGTTCTGCAGTCTATATTAACATGACAGTTTACAAACAAGCTGCCATTTATCTTACTTTAAAGTTAATGTCATTCTTCTTTTTTTTCCTTCTGTCTTCATCTGAGTGTATTTTTAGTGTAATTACCGCTTATAATTCCTGCAATATGAGATTTTGTGGGGTAAAAATGAAGAGGAAAAGACCTATTATTTCTATTATTTCGGACTGCCTTGGTGCACCGAGGCAGCTTTCTGGGAGTTTGATTGTGTTTTGTTTGAACAAGTCAGTTAATGAACGCCAATCGCTGGATGCTTGTAGTTCTCTGCGCATATCTGATGATCTGGGGGTCCCAGCAGATCTTGGCCAAACACTGGGCATGGCAGAAACAAATCTGTCTGTCAGTGTGGGGTTAGGAGTCCTAATTAGGGGTCCTGACTCTCTGTCCTCAGCTCCAAGTCAAGCGTCAGCTCTCCCTGATTGGTACAAATCTGGTTTTTCTAAGCCACAAAGGTTCGCAGAGAGGGTCAGCAACTCGCCCTGTCGGTGATTTGCTTATACCTTTAAAAGGACATTGATTACGTAATTAGACGGGGGGGGTGGCAGTCAGGTTCTTTGATAAGTGGTGGGAACATTTGTGCACTGAATGTGGAAGTGTGATAGGAAGGGCAGTAAACTCAGACTGCATGGAGTTCTGAGAAATCTGCATACGATAGTTCTGATAATAAACATTTTTTTGGGGGGGGGTCTGAGAGCAACAGGACACATTTGACCTCATTGAAGCTGGTGTCTTGATATGAGTCTTTCATTTTCAGTGTAATGTTTTGCAGATTTGCAAGAGATCAAAGTAATTATCAGCAACACTTAAAGTCAATTCTAGTTAACTATTCACACAAGTTTGCTTTTTTTCCCCTATAACAGGTCATTGCTTTGCTTAAGGATGGGAAATCATTAACTTTGCATGCTACTTCTGGGTATCACAAGGTAAATTTTTGCAGGATAACATCATCACAGATATGAGTGATAAAACAACAACAAAGAAACTGCAGGCAGGTGTGGAATTAAGGGGGGAAAAAAAACATTTTGTTTCCTGAAAGTTTACTTTAGAGCATCATTGGACTGCATAGCAGCTTTCCCCGCCATGTTCTGGAGGTGAAAGGCTAAAAAAATGACAACAACTGTCTTCAAATTAAGCAGATAACTTAATTCAGCCGCTGTAATGCTTTCCAAAAAGCCAGCTGTCCATCTGTCTGTGCGGGTTATGGATGGTCTGTCCTCCGAACGTTTTGCAGAGAGCAGAGGCCACATGCACAAAAGCAAAATAAACTGCAGGGGAAGGAAGCGGTTAACATTAACAAGGATCCAATAAGGAGATTAAATGTAAAACGCAGAGCCTGGTAATTGATGTGTTTCTAAGTGTGTGTGTACGTGTGTGAAAGTATATGCTGAGGTCCATAGAGGTGTGTGTGTGTGTGTGTGTGTGTGTGCTGTAAATATGGGCTCTGTGTGTGGACATAATTGCTCCCAGACCTGCAGCATAACTCTGCGGGTTGATTAGCAAATGTCTTTACTGTAAATAGTTGCCACTAATCATGTAACACCAACGCTATTAGTGCAAATGGGGGGAGTATAAATGTGGACGTGACAGAATTAGTTTGTTTTTTTTCATTTTCCTGTTTAATGTAAAGTGAGAGTGAGGAGTAAGTTGTGTTGGATGTGGTCCCTTACTTATCAAATGTAACCTGGAAATTGCAAGGTTATCAGAGAAAGGGCTCCTGTAGTTATGCTCTTATTCTTATTATTGGCTTAACATGATGCAAAGGAAAGATTAGAGAAAATCTTGATGGTTCATTTCCTTATCCACCCACTAACCACTCCAACTGAGACGAGACTTGTGTTTCCGGTTGCTATACTGTAACTTACAGTGAAGCAGAAAGCAGCCGAGACCGATGTGAACTTCAGCTAATTTGAATTCATCTTCAATGATATTCCTTATAGTACAGATTGCGCCAGAACATTTTGAATAATCATTTAATCTCTTGTTGATGTCTCTAGTGTTCCAACGTGCTGAAATGCAATACTTTTTCTTATCCTTTTTTCATGGAAGATTTATGAACGATTTTCTTTCAAATCAAAGCAAATGTTTTGTTTTTTTGCTTTCTTCCAGCAGAAAAACTTTGATACATTTCTGCTTTATTGTTGTTCCATTGATTGTGCAATGTAAAAAAAAAACTGGTAATGTGTAAAAGAGATAAACTCCTTACTGATTGTAAAATGAAAACTTGAATATTGTTGCTGATAGGCTTGGACAGCCTGCACACCTTTCAGAGGGACATATCTTAGTTTGTGTATTTTGCAGATGTCTTCTCACTTGGTACAACAGTAAATTGATATTTCTAACATGTGCTAGGGCTTATGAGATGGTGTATTTTAAAGTGAACAAGTGTCCCACAATCAAACCAAGTCTAAACCTAAACTTTTGCCCCAAACTGTTCAGTGAAGGAAAGCAGAAGCAAAGAAAAAAGAAAAACAAAAGAAGACAGAAAGTTCTGGTTTGTATGGAAATGAACTTCCTGGCTACCAGTCATGAATAACTACAGCCACACTGTCCAGGCTACTACATACCCCTGAAAAGATTAAGTGTACACTTACAAAAGGAGACAAGACATGAGATTCTATAAAAATGTACAAGAAATCAAAGTAAAAGAAAAAAGCAGGTGTATGCTTTAAAAAAAATCATATACAAATGCATACAATCTTAAGAAAGAAAAAATAATGGCTAAGTGTTAAGTAGGTGTGGTAAAAAAAGAAGAAAAAATCACAACAATGATCATGAAAAAAATATTAACACTAATAATAATAATAATCATCATCATCATCATCATCACCATCATCTACCCTTTTTGGAAGTTTCAGCTCATAAGAGTTGGATTTAAGAGCTGATATGTAGCCACTTTCCATGGCTTTCTTTATAATAACCTAAATCTCTGATGTTATTAGATCAATACTGCCAAAAACAGCTTTTACACATTCAATGTTTTCTTTTTTGTCTGTTTTAGTCACATAATACACAAGGAGTTGAAAATAATATATATGGTCACCTGCAGGAGGTTAAAAAAAAGCTGAGGTTACCCAAAACTTAAAAATAATATCCATTTCAGAATTATACTAAAAAGTCTTATCCAAGAAACAAGAAATTGTTTATCAGCTTGCGGTTATTCTGCAGTAATGGAGGTTAATCAAGCCTTGGAAAATATTCCCACAGGTATCACAACTTTTTGGGTAATTTCCGACCCCCCTCTGTCTTTTAATAAAGAACTAGAAAGAAAGGAATAATCTAAAACTTTTGATCAGTAATGTCAAAATGTATAGTGTAGCTATATAATCTGATGTGGTGTGAATGTTTCTTTAGTTTTTTTCTTTGACATCATAGTTTGTATAATTTCCTCAAATTATTGTTTAAAAAAAATAAAGAAATTCCCAGGGTATCGTCCCTCCAAACACAGGCTAAATATTTGTTGTTTTCCATTAATTTAGTACATAGATACAATACTTATCTTGTTCAAAGTATAATAAACATTTTCTTTCTTTTTTTCTAGATTGTTGTCTGTATGTTTTTAGGAAGAATCCTGAAATGTGCAGACTTGACATCATATTGATGGAGCAGCTCAAATAAGAATGATGTAATATTTCAATCAACCAGTCCGTCAGGTAGCTTTGAGCTTTTCATCATTCCGGCTTACAGAGAAGTTTTCTTTCCCTTATCTTTGTACAGCTGAGTTTCTTCTCAAAAATGTAAGCAGTGCAGAGAACCGTGGGATTCTTCTTAGATTACTGGGTGTGTGAATGGTGTGTGTTTGCAGACGGAATTGGATCCTGGAGAAGTGGGACAGAGCTTTAGTGTATTTTTATGTGACTCATCTGCGCTCCATCTCTGGATGTGCACAGACTCCTCATATGTTGAGGAAACCCTTTGCAGACTGCAGTGATTCATTCTCCTGTATGATCCTGTACGAGGCTTTTGTTGTTGCATCTATTAGGGTTTATCAGTTTGTCTAGAAATACACCTACATTCACCGAAGACCGAAAGCTCTAATGCTTTCATCGCTGTGAGTTACAAATAAATTGTCTCTTGTCCAATGTAAACAAAATGCTTTCCAGCTCTCATCAACAACCACATAGCCAGTTATTCTGTTGCTTTTAACATGCTGCCATTTTCAGTGTTGTGTTCGGGTGACAGAAGCCCAAGGCAAAGTTAGAAAGCACCAAATATACGCTATTATGGTTAATAGATTGAACAAAATCCAAGACACTGAGAGATTATCTATTGAGACGCTGTCAAACGGGAACAATACATGCCATCGCTGTTGCCATACAATTTGAATTACAGTAAAGCCATACACCTTGGTGTGGAGAAAAGGAGAGACGAAAGGAATCAGGGAAAATGAGAGCAAAAATAAATATAGGATAAAGATAACCTGAGGGCAAGGCGAGTGGATTTAAGCAAGTGTTTATTCCGCTCAGTATATGCTCCCTCTATACTGTAGATCCGACATCCCATGTCCACAGCATGATGCAGTGTGTGTGTAAGGGTATGGATAGTGTCGGAATGTTAATGGTTTTCCGATAATTACCGCTATCTGTGTTCTGTAATCCATCATTCTGAGTAGTTATAAACAGAAAATGTACATCTGTTTATTTTCCCATTGACAGGCGCAGCAGGCTCTGGTGCAAGGGTTGATACAGTAGAAGAGTTTAACTACGTCCCTCTAAATAAAACCAAGGTAATCTCCGCTTTGAACCGTGACTGGCGTCGCGCGATACCATATCAGTGGGTGGAGCATGGCGGCGAATCCGAATGCTCTTTCATAAGAGGGGAGGGAAGCAGCAGAATAGTATCAGAAATAGAAGGGAAAATTGCGGAAACGTGACCGCCTCCCAGCCGGTGTTGGATCTTTGCTTATTTCAGCGTTGGTACGGATGCTTGTTTGGGTTTTATCTGATCCTGCAATACCGTTGGTCGGCTGATGTAACAGTAAGTATGTAACTGCTAAACTAAAGCGCAGATCGCTTTCATTTATTTGCAGTGAAACTGTAAATGTAAAATGAAATTGAATATTAGAAACTGGAGGTGACATGCTCATTAATAAATTCGCCGAAAACAAAGGCCCGTCTGGCGGAGAGTCACGAAGCTTAACGTGTTTAACCTTTTGCACAGATTTGGCCATCGTTGCGCTCAACTCTGCAGCCCAACGTCAACCCCGGTGGTAATGAAGACAGGAAAATCAATGGATTGATGAAAGAAAGATTAGACTATAGACAGAAAGCTATTTAGAGCTGTTGGGCCGGAATAAACCCAGATGGATGGATGGATTCCAGATCCATAAAAGAGGTTCCTTCATATGATATCTCCAAGGAGTATAATTGAAATAATGAACCAATTGATGCTTTAAATGTTATTTTGTCAGATGTGTCATGATGTATTATTATAAAAGAACTTTATTTTCTTTCTATAATTAAAAGAATTTGGGTATGTGGGTATTTATTTTTTTGGTGTTTCTTATTATTGCAACAACTGTCCTTTGATGATCACGCCAACGGAGACATTGGGATTTAAAGCTTCTTATGCTAATGGAAACATTTACAATGGCAGCTCACAGTTGGGGGCTACACACTGTAAACAGCATGTGTTGGGAAGACGACGCAGACATAAGTCTTCTTCATTTATTGTGTGATATCCAAGAAAAGCAACGTGCAATGCATATAATGCAATTACATGGACACATTTAGCTAAGAAAAAAAAATAGCATGTTCGCATGAATGCAAGCATTGTACCGTTTACATTAACACTTAATACATTAATGTTGATTATCACACCAACACACTGACTTACTGACTTCATGCATCCCATTGAAAGTGTATGATTACACTCATGCCTCCTTAGCATGAGTAATTGATTTGGGAGAATTATGGCTGTACACTGTCTTTTGCCTTTTCATCAATCATGCAAGCGTTGTTTGGATAAAACAATGCGGTGAGTAATGATATCGATGAAGTCTCCTCTGCTCACAGTTGTCTGGGGGAATGGAAACATGACACTTAGCAGAGCAGATTCCCCGTAATGCCGAAATTAAGTGATTAGAATAATCGTCTTTGCGCAAATAATCTCAAACAACAACATCCGCTCTGCCACTGCTAATTTTGTGTTCCTGTGATGCTGACAAAAGGCAGGAATGGGCCTGTTTTTTGTGGCTGCTTCACCTAATTTCCCATAATCCATCCTGATAAGGCCCCATGGTCCTCATATACCTATGCTGCACTGCAATGTGATGCACATTAGTCAATTAATAGCGTGTTAAATGACAGAGGTTCCAGTCAATTGAGTTTCTCTTGGGAAAAGGGTTGCCATTGTCCTACAAGGCGAGACACAGAGAAATGAAGACAAAGAGAGATGAAACATAAAACATTTGTTTCCTGGTTTTAAATAATGATGTAGTATTCTGGTTTATGACCCCCTTCCTCCCTTCCCGTCCTTTCTCTTACCCTCCAGTTCTACTTCAACCAACATTATTAATCCCAATCCGTTCAGTTCCTTGTAAGTAATATTCAGTCAGTTAGCAGTTATGAATAACTATATATAACACTTTTTTATATTCAAATAACCCCCCCCCTACTTCCATATGCCCTCGCTTCCTCAGTCAAAAGGGTGCAGTTCACATATCAAATGGAGATCTTTAGAGCCAAGCATTCCCGCTGGAGAAAGAGGAAAAGGCTTCCTCTATTATGAGGCCCTCAGACGAAGCCTTGCCTCCTGACAAGGGTATTAAAATGAAATAAATCAGCCATTAAGAAGAGCGCTCTGGCAATTGAAACCCTATTAATGCGGCAGGCAGAGAGAGGTAGACCCCGCGTGATGTGACAATGGAGCACCACAGTGCCCCTTTAATTGCATTTTGGCCAGGTTTCTATTCCCAAGAGTGGGTGAGGATGACAGGTGTATGCAGGAGCTGAGTGTACGTAGACATTTACTTGCACTCTGATGCGCTTGCAGACACACATATAGTAATGAGCACATTCATTTTCTATGTGAATTTTGAATGTTAAAAGCAAATATGTGCATCTGCGTCATATCATGTGAACCCCAAACCGCTTGAGATGGTCACTTCTTCGCCCATCAATACCGTTGTCTCTGTGTTGTCACCAGCTAGGACCCCATCAATGTTACATAGGTTCCTTTCTCATTACCTCCACTGTTAGACGAGACACTGGGTGATGGATCATGGCCTCGACTGGACCTCATTTGTGTGATGTATCGCCAGCATTCCCCTGTGAAGTGTGTGGGTGATTATACACAGACACAAAGACAAACACAAACACTCACAATTTTGGGACGGGGGGGGGGGGTGAAAGACGCTAAATACGTCCCCTGCAATTTCTGGTTCCCAACTTATTCTGTCGCTGATATGAGCAGATAATTAAGCGAACTATCATTTTTGAGACAAATAAGTTCAGGAGTATCATTTTACATTTTATTATAAGGCATCAACAGGTGACCATAAGTCTGGATGAACGATTCCTTTTCTGTTTTAATCATCTGGACTGAAAAAATCTTGTTTTATTATTTTGAATTCATTTAACAAAACCACTTCCATAAGATTTAAGTAGTTTTGCCACTGAATCTAAGCGTTGGATGAGTTATCTCCCCATGCTCAGAAAAACAAAATGACAGGGGTGAATCTTCAGCAAGAAGAAAATAATTTTCTCATCCGCAAAGCAGAAGGAAGCTGACCGACTAATACTAGCCTCATAAATAAGAACATGTCTGCGATTGAGTCTGCTGACTTTCTAACCCAAACAATAGCAAGGAAGAGATTTAAAAGTAATAAATTCAGATGCCCCATGGAGGACTATAACCGATGAATGTAAGCATTGCCCGTTTATGTCCTGCACAGACATGAACAGGGACAACTATTTCATTATGGACAAACACTTGGAAGAGCTAAATATATCTATGCAATTTTTAAAGTGACACAAAAATCTAATTTGGTATTACTTTGGTAAGGAAATATATTACTGGTGATTGATTTGTAACCTTATTTTTGCTGTTAATTGTGTTATTTACTTGCTCACCTTGGCAGAGTGTTCTACAGGAAAACAAATGAAGGCATCCAGGAGAGGTGTTAGTGCTTATTTGAAATTTCGTCAGGAGCACTCCTTCACCTGTCACTGGTTATTGATATATTCATTAGAGGGCCCTATTCTCTTTCGCTGGTATCAGTTTCTCTTGACAGTTGCACTGTTGACAACATCAGTCAATGAATCACTTTACAATTATGATTGTTGATGGCCCATGACACAAACTTGGAGGGGATGTCATTATATGAACATTAAAGTGATACACAGGGATGCTGGGATGGAAGACCTTGTTACTACAACCCTCCATCCCTCCCCCGCGCCACTCTTTTGACGCCTTCATTTAAAGCAAGGCCTTCTCTTGTATGGCTTTATCCCTCAGAATTAGGCTATCACACTCTTTGGCACTTGATCATACACTCAAAATGAGACAACTGGCTGATTGTTACATTTACTGAACTCTAAATCTTCAATATGTACTTGACAAGATCAGGTTGAAATAATCTGATAAAATCCTATTTACAGGCCTGTCAAACAAAATCTGGGAAGCAATTGCTAAAAGATGCTGCAAAAGATAGCACAACATGAGAGGGGATGCACGGCCACCAAGCAGATGGTGGTGGGTGTATAAGTTGGAATCCAATATTATTGAACAACACACTAACGTAATACTGTTTGTGTCACCGGCTGTCATTGGTGCCGATTTCAGCAATATTTTGTCTGCATAATTCTTCACTTTGTGTTTTGATTAATTAGAAAGCCAGCTGTAACAATCAGCCGATGCTAATTGGAAGTGAACAACAAACTAAGGATGCATTCACACCAGGATAGTCCACTTGACTCTGTACATTTAGGGACTCAAACGAATCAAACGAATCAGACCTTTTAAATAGTGTTTATCCACGATGCTGTGCTCTCAACCCACAATGCACTCTGTTTTGTTGTCCTCTTCCTGTATTTGGTCTGCTTGAAACAAACCGAGACACCCGTTTGTAGGCAGTTGTAAGCGGACAGAAGTCCACTTGTTTGATTCAAATCAGAATTTATTTGCATGTTCATAATTACCAGAAGCTAACTTTCCGAGCAAACGGACTAGGATTCGAATTAAAATGACCGGTGTGAATACGGCCTAAATATATTGTTGTCAAGGCAGACGGCCGCCCTTCCTGAGTCTGGTTCTATTGGTGATTTTTCCTTCATGTTAAAAGGGAGTTTCTCCTTTCTACTGTCACCCACAGCCTTGTTCATGGATTGACTCAAAGACAAGATTTAATGAATTCCATTGGATATCTTAGCTCAGCAAATATTTTTTATGAATTGGCTTCATATGAATACAAATATTATAGACTGGACCAATTTGGACCATATAATTGTATTTGAATGTAATGAATTAAATTTTAAATTGATTGCACTGTATCTTTAAAAGTGCCTTGACACGACTATTTATTTATTTATTTACATTAATTTTGTAAATATGTTTCACAAAATTTTGCGTACTTATATTTAGCTTCTGTCACAAATATTGCTTTGTCATCACATTTGACACATAAAATCACATCACATAAAAGAATTAATCATGAATTAAAGCAAAAACAGTATTGAAAAAAAATGACTTGTTGCATGAACATGAAAAAGCTTCTGTTGTTCAACATAATGCATTGAGGTTGATTCAACTTATTGTTTTTATGTTGCATCTGATTCAATTTAATTGTTTTGGTGAACAAACTTTATTGAAACCCAGCCATTATGGAAACAACTTCACTGGTTGCCTAGATTCTATAGAAACACACGTGGTCACTTCCTGGTTGGTTTCAGACAGTAACATCCCTAGTTTAGGGTTAGAAATCAAAACTACTTGGTAAGTGTTAGAAAACAATTGTGGTTTGAGCTGAAATATATTATTTTACAGTGTACCATCAATGGAAGCTATTTTTATTCTATTCTACAGTCATTTAGCAGATGCTTTTGTCCCCTCATGTGCATGTTTTGGGGAACTGGGGAGAGGAAAACCACAGGTAAATATTGTGGATCAGTTTTAATATCATCAACTAATAGTGTTTGTCATCAGAAAACAAAACTAAAACTAAACAAAAAACTAATTCATGAAGACAAAAACCACGATGAAAAGTATTTCCTCTTTCAGCAACACATAATAACGAGAAAACATTATTTGGACATTTAAAGATAAGATCTAGTCAGACCTGACTTAGTTGTGTGGAAAGGTTGGGCAAGTCAGGAAGAGATCCAATCAGTCTCTCTGTGTGTGGTAAGAAGGAAAGAACATACATTTGATAAACCTCCAGGAAGACAGTACAATTAGCTCTGATTTCCTCTCATAAAACTGATGCTACAAAGTGTCTACACTTCAGAGAAAGAGAAGGGAGGACACATGGACACATTTCATATTTAATATCAAGTAAAACAAGACTGTCACTGGTGAAAAACAACAAATTTGAAGCAACATTTGTAATGCCGGCAATCTTGAAATCCACGCCAAGCTAAGCAATGTTACATCATGAGCTACAGGTTGCATCTTGAATCATCCACAATATGTTAATGTTACTAATTAGAGAAATAAATCAGCCACTAATTTGAAATGAAAATACAGAATTAACTGGAACAAATTTAAGAGATGTAAAAGGTGTGATGAGGTGATGACCGTGGGCTACTGAGTGCAGTCCATAACATAAAGCCCATTAGAGAACTCAGACTGGATAGAGTTGCCAAATTTGTGTTGTGTAAACAAACAATAAAGGAGGTTAGTATTTGATTGATTTTAAGATCACTGCAGAACAAACAGCAGCAGTATCATAGATGGTATGTAAGGTGTTTTGTCATTATTCCAGCTACTGACCCTGTGACTTCACATCTGCTCAAATTGATCCCTCTACTAGAGCTCAACATCTTTGCACAACGGGTTCGGTCAAGTTTGGGCTTAATTTCTATCATTTTACATGGGCTCGGGCCGGGCTTGGGCCGGGCT
>JAOXYM010000019.1:17304219-17319357 GCA_028567055.1 Leptatherina wallacei
GGACTATAGTCTCCTGGTGAGATGGTTATGTAGATCTGTGTGTCATCAGCATAGCTATGGTAACATATTTTGTTGTTGTTTATAATTTATATTTATAGTTTTTATAGTTTATAAAGTATATTTCATTTCATTTCATTTCATATTGCAGCACCATGAAATCAAACCTACACAAAAGTGCACATACTTCAGAGAATTTGCTCAGTTGCTTCAGGTCACAGCTCCCAAAGATGTAACCTTGACCCCGGTTTGCCAGATGGCACTCACAGTGGCAAAGCCATACTTAGTACACTGACCTCTGTGACAAAGTGGAGAATGTGTGTATTTGTGGGTATCTACCTGCTTGAATGAGTTTGTGTATATGTGCATGTCTGTGTGAATGTGAGGTCTTATCTATCCCTGCCAGTGTGTCCATAGCACAGGCCATCTGGTGCCCTCCCTTAGAGTGCTTTTTATTTAGCTTTTCTCGATGAGGACCCTGAAATCCTGTGTGCAGGAGGCCAGACTGTTGCTGGCAAGGCCACGTCACAGCAGTGCACATTGCAGAATGAGGCTATTAGTCATTTTAGCCTACTGTGCAGCATTTTTAATGACATTATATCTTTAAAAAAATTTATTTCGAATGATCCAGTAAGTGAAAACCTTTGTATGAAACTGTATGTAACAAATTAAGCCATCATTCAAATTCATTTTCTTATGTTAAATCTTCACGTTATTCTAAAATATTTTGGTCTGTAGCAGTACATAGATGTAATTTTCTAATGGATGCAAATGTGTGTTAGTGTTTTAAAACACTTCCATTTAAGAGCAACATAGCTAATATTAGCAAGAATTCAAAACAGATAAGAGGTCTCTAACTTTATTAATCTCAAAAATGTTGACCTGATCTTGTGTATGAATGTTTGAGTAAAGTCTGGCCCTCAGGGTGCTTTTGTTAAGTGTGGAATTATGTAGATGTCGCCTCATTATGGCAATACCGTGTTCTGTGTGCGCTGGGATGCTAATAAATGAGTGAATAAACGGTCTTGAGGAGGGCGACTACGACCTGAAAACAAAGCAACATTTACACCTCGTGGCTCCTCTGCAACACCCACAATTAGAAGGCCACTCTAAATGAATGTGCTGTGTGCTTGTGGAGCCACGCTGTCTCGTGACTTAATCTGGATTGAGCAGAGCACTCTGTTATTAGGTTACGCACGGCGGCAATGTGTCTTGTCACTTTGCAGAGACAGCAACCGATAAAATGCGTTGAACGGAATTAGATTGTCATTGATGTGTCAGGGAGATCGTGAGAACAACAGATCGATGGCCGAATCACCGGGCGATATTTAAGGACGTGGATGAGGGATAAATGAACAAAAAAGGAATTCAGAGGGGGGGAAGTTTGAGCGCACATCAGCCTACATCTGTGTTTGTCTCATGCACACGTGAAGATACACACATACAGACATAAACAGGTCTTTTCTCACACTTTAGCTTGAAGCGATCTCACAACGCTGAGCAACAGAGTCAGAGAGAAAGGGGGAGAGAAAGAAGCCAAACCAATTCCAATACAGCACTAATGGGCCACATCATGCCAATACAATAAATAATGGCCCTTTCAGCTCAGTCAATAGTGAGTAAATGAAAATTTAACCTTTCATTAAATGTGGCTGTATTATTTCCCCCTCTTGCTTCCCAGCTCTATTTCCTCCTGACACTTATTTCCATTTTGTTCAAGAACCCTGTGCAAATGTTATGATGCAGGGCTGTACGCTGGTGTTAAGTGGTGTATCGTAACATAGTTTGATACTCAAAGTACATACAGACAAATCTATCGATCAAAGAGTAAAGTTTCCCTACTAATACATTACAGATGTGCTGTGGTTACATATTAAATTAATTGACAACACAGACAGTTAATGAGCTCTCAAGGAATTTAAAAGTGCTGTCTTAATACAAAAGCTAGCGCTAACTCCCCGTGCTAATTCACCTGTTCTTAAATCTCCACTGATTCCTGTAGGCTGTGTAGTGGCATTATTCGGAGAGGAGGTGATAAGTCTCTTGGCATTTTGTCTGGTGGTTTGATGGTAGATGAAAAGGCTCTGGGCCTCTTTTCCACTGTGGCTAAACCTGCCCTCTTAATTAATTAGCGCTAGCAGGAAGTGGTGCACTTGGGAGAAGAGGCCCTCCAGAGAACTGGTCAAGGTGATAATGTCCTAAAGGGGAGACCAAGTCCTCTGCGCTTGGTTAGCAAGTGGATGCTATCCAACACTAATGGAGAGGAAAACATAGTTGATCTTTTGTATCATGGGTGTGTACTTGTACTCTAGATATGCTGGGTAGACCATAACAAATGCAGAAAGTTTGATATCATGTTGCAAGATATCACTGTAGAACAATATAATGGATGTAAATGAAAAGAATAATGCATCACAAACTGCTGCTTTATCAGGACTCCTTTAGCATCAGAATCCAATTAACATAATTTTTTAATGCTGCTTTTCAGTATGAGGCGTTAATGTTGTGAAACATTTAATTTTTTTGTTTTTAACCAAGTAATATTTTAAAAACTAAAACAGAGCTGTTTTTGTTGCTTAGACCAAGCCACACTGCTCATTTTCAAAAAATAAAAAATCACTTTCTTCAGGGAAATATTTCAAAGTCACTCTCCATGGCAAGAAATAAAATAAATCGAGTCCAAAGCATCAAAAAATAGCTAGCTTAGCAACAAAATGTTTGGCACATAAATCAACAACAAAAAGTAATTTCCATTGCCCATTTGGACCAGATTAAACAACAAACTAGACTTTGAACATATCAGTGAGCTAATATTTACTTATACATATTTATAATTATATTCATTTATATTTTCATATAAATTTATATATATATATATATATAAATATATATATATATATATAGATAAAATAAACAACAACAATAGCTTAATAACTGAATTTAACCAAAGAAATAATCACATGAACATTATGTTTGATGGGTGGGTTTTTAAATCATGGTATTAAATTTAAAGTGTTGCTTGAAGTTAACACAGTCAGTTTCCCATTCGTCAAATCGACACGCTAAAAGTCAATCTTCTCTTCTAATACTGTCCAAAAATAAGCAAAATAAAGGTATACTTTTTAATGTTATAGCAAATAAACCTAAAGTTTAAAGGGACTTATAATGAGAACTTTACTTATTTTACTCAATTTATTTGTAAGGGAAGGTGCACTGTTAACTCTTGACTGTTTCATTTAATGTACACATTTCTTTGACACAGCTTATCTTCTTAAATCTAATTCCTAGAGTCACATTAAATATTTAAGAAGAAATTATACAAATTCAGTGTGTCACATGAACAACATCTTCATTAAAGTTTTGCACCATTAAATAATTAGCTTCTTATTAAATATAAATGACATTTTAAATTTATTTAGCTTCCAATGGGTGCAATCCTTTTTTTAAGGAAAAGTTTGTTATTGTTTTTATCTTAGAACCTAACATAACATGTGAAATAACAATTTGTTAGTCTTTTTTAAGCTACAATCACGTTGTGATAGAATTCACTTGTCGAGTCAAAGTTCTTCACATGTAGTTCTTAGTTTAAATATCCACAAAAACATGTGGAGTGCAGAGTTAAGATGTTTTTTGTTTTTTTTTCTTTATAACAAACTGTATGCAGGTAAAATTGTAATTCAATATGTTAAATATATGCAAAACTCTGCAAAATAAATTAAGGTCAGTTCAGAGATTTTGATATTGGAAGTTGTGCTATTCTGTAGTATATTCTGTGGTATCTTTATTGAATTATTAAAACAAGGAAAAGAATGTTTAAGTAACAAAATTTAAGTAAACTTGGAAACATTATTATCATCATGTTTTGTAAAAGAAGCCAAAATTATTTTCTGTGTATGAAAATTCCTCTTTATCGTTATCGTGAGAGTTCTGCACATTTGTATCTGCTAAAGAAAAAAGATGCATTATGGATGTGTTTCAATTCACAGAATATGAAATATTATATTTACCAGAGTGAATTTAAAGCTACTTTATGGTCACATTTGAGGTTGTGTGTGTGTAGGTACTGGACTACAAAGTCTAATTATATCAACTTGAAGAAAAAATAAAATAATTTAAAATTTTCCAAGTTATTTGATCAAAGTATAACTAATACATTTAATAATGAAAATCTCAAATTGGTATTTATACTGTACAGATGGTTCTATGAGAAATTCAAGCTGATAAACAATTAAACTTGAAAATAAAAGAGCATGTGTTTCATTTTGACCTTTTTTTCCTCTCCCAGCTGAAAGCTTTAAAGTTTTTGTTGATTTTTGCCATTCAGTAAAATTTGAATTCATTTAAGATTCATTTGGATTCTGCAGAGGAGGGGAAAAAAACAAAAGTTCTATCTTTCTCCATTCGTGCCATGAGTGTGTCCATTTAACATACCATGAAAGTGAACCATTTCCTTTGCAGCTTTTTTTCTCCATTATTACTATGGCTGATAGCAGTTTTATGCATGTGAATTATTCATTTCAGGAAAATCTAGATCAATTTATGGGCTAAAGGAAAAGAAATCCGACTCAGTCTTATTGAGTAAGTTTACACAAGTTTCATGAATTTTGCTTCAAGAATTTTTGCTTCTTATTAACTAGTGATACTTGATGTATTTATGAATATTTATGTTTGTTTCTTTATTTTATTTAATTGTATTGTTTCTTAAACATTTCTTTTCAATGCTTCCTAAAGAAAAAACATAATATGCCAATATTTTGAAATTCATTGAGTATTTAATCTTGGATGTCAATAATTGTGGGACCGAGGCAGCATACTTGTGATGCTCTCCATAACAGGTGTGACAAAGTGGTGTTTCCTGTTGCATTATATCACATTTATCCCCCCAATGAATTAACAACTTAAGTTTTCATTGCAGTGTAGAAGCAGCCTAACAAACCAACTAACCTCTGCTGATTTAAGAAAGTCAGACTTACACACATTTCAAGTTGTTACAGTATATAGATCCTCATGACCTATGCACTCGTAGTATATGTGTGATGCGATTCATCCTTGTTTTGTTTGCGTGTGTGTGTGTGTGTGTAGGTGTATGTGTGTGCATGTGTGCAAACTTTACTCTCTTTCTCTCTCTGTCTCCAATAATGAGCATGTGCACCTTTTTCTGCCTGAGGCCTTCATACACAATTTAGCCAGAAAGCCATAGCTGATCATGATTTAGCTTTTGACACAGCTCGCCCCGAGGCAGGGGGGGGGGGGGGGGGACTAATACAGATATCTGACTCCCAGACCGCGATGGAGGGAAGGAAAGAGAGAAAGTGAGAGGCCTTTTATTGACTAAATGATAAAGAGGTTGGTAATGATAAATAACAGTCATTTTATTGTAGAATTCCCAAGAAAAGACACATTCCATACAATATATAAAAAGAGAAATAATAGAGGAGGAAGTTGCTGGCCTGTGTCTCGGCGCGCTCTCTCCCCACCGACCTGCCCATTGTTAAACTCCCAATATTCTTCAGCTAGGGTGGAGGTCACAAATTGTGTTAGAAGGACCTGCTGCTATGAATACTACATAAGGCTGATGCAGAGTGGCAGCGTCATCTCTGTCTCTGGCACTCGGAGGAGAGCCCAGGCAAGACAGAGCCAGTCTTGCCCATGGGCATCGTTCACTCACTATCTCTATTCTGTGATTCTCTCTCTCTTTCTTTGCCTCAGTGCACTTAATCTCCCTCTCTCTCTCTCTCTCTCTCTCTCTCTAGCCTCTATTTCTTTTTCTTCCTCTCTTCCTTCATTCGCTCCTTTCCTGTCTCTCAGCGTGCTCCTTGCGCTGTTTTTCCCAGCACATCAGGGTGGCAGGGGAGCCTGTCTCTGCTGCTTTTCCTCTCTGCCGCCGCCAAGTCTCCAGGCCTCAGCTATCAGTAAGACAAGATGGCTGACACTCTAAGGACAGATGTCCGCGTTAATGTAATTTCTAAAGAGCAATTCCTCCGTTTTAGTGTATAATAGAGAAACATATAGCTTGTGTAAACATATTAACTTCTTATTACCTGGTACCTATGATTGATAACAATCCGTACTGACCCTCAAATAAAATTAAAGATCGTAACTTTTATTTTAACTTTAAAGGAAACATAATATTGGAATGATTTCAAGTTTCAGCTCCACATATTTCCTTCTATCGTCCTCTATAACCTCAGGTTTTGAAACAGCTTTAAAAATGGCTCTTTCAATTTCAGCAGCATTAAATAACACACTCCTGCGGCTAGATATGTATGTTTTGAAGCAAATTATTGTGTCTATCCAATTATATCCTGATTTTTAAAATGCATGTATTGGTCTAACCCAAACTGAATCAAAGCTCTCAAAAGTGGACTAACACACCTAAATAATGCAGTTGAAAGTTGATTAACTTCTGCATGCATATGCTCAAATAGACTCAATTAGATCTCGGCATGTTCCAAACTCCAAAGTTTTACATTTTATTAGTCTTTTTGCATGCTTTTGAGTATATTAAGACATCTATTTCTTCTGTCATACAGTTAAAGCTCAGGGGATGGAGCTTCTCCCTCTTGAATGCGAAGAGGATGGTCCTTTCTTCTACTTTATGGGTCTCCAGACAAACTGAAGGCAAATATTTATGCTTAAAAGCAATGGCAAAGGTGGATTTTGCATAAAAATGTTCCCTTTATTCACCCACAATGAATGCATAATGCCACCGATCTTATCCAGCTACGCTATCTAGCAGGAAGTCCCTAACTCTGCAGGAGTGAGGAACTGGTGGCAGCTAGTGTGCGTTTGCCTGAGGATACCTCTGCAGCTCTGCAGTTCTTGGATACTGAGAGGAGAGTGGCCCAGAAATGAGCAGTCAAATCCAATTAAATTACTCAAATTAAATTGTACAATGGTTATGGAATACCTGATCGAATTACTCACATTCTGGGGATTTCGACAGCAACCAATTAGTTCAAAGTATAAAGTTCACACGCTCAAATTAACACCAAGAGAGGACAGGGCCTTTATTTGAGGGAAATGATACATCATAATTACATCACGTTTGAAAAAATCACAAATTATATAGCAGCCATTTAATAAGAAAATGGAAATGGTTAATAGGTCTTGATAAGACAAATCTAGCCCTGTCAACAATGAAGCATGGCGAGGTTGACTAAATTAAAGAGGAGAAGTTATTATTGTTTCAATGGAGCTTAAGGGCCGATTGTTGCTCACTGGAAACATGAGTTTAAATGTAAAAATCAAACCAACATGAAAGAGAAGCAACTGTCAGGAACTGTAGCTAACTCCCCAAAGTATGATCAAAAGGATGGTCAGACAGTAAAGATATTTAATTCCTTTTTCATATTTGGCCAAAATAGACACTTTCCCTTACACTAAAGGAATTCTTCGGAAACTTCGGCTTAATTGTACGAGGGACTTCCTGACCTTTTTTACATTTTAAATTTAGCTCCTCAAGGTGCCTTTCCAAGGTGAAGCGTGAGTAATGAGATACAAAATCAGCCCGTTAATTGACTTTCAGTAAATTTAGATCCACTAGACCAACGTATACATTTCCCTCTTTTAAAAGTGAACCATTTTAGCTAATAAAGTTATTAATCTTGCCCATACAGTAATTATCTCTGCAATTATGCTGTAATTGCACATACATCAAGGCCACCTCATACAGTGGGCAGCCTTGAGCTTGCTGCTGATCGTTTTCCTCATATCATGTAACAATATAACTCTTTTACACACATTTTTATTTATTTAAAAGAAAATTTAAAATTCACCCACTCTTATAGAATTTAGAACAAACTGAATTGTGAAAATATAAGAATTAATTACCTTTTTCACTCACTTTTATTGAGAACAAAGATGGAAAAATCTTATTTCTTTTTCCTTTAACTACCAAGTTACTTGTTGCCACCATGCATCCCTGCTTGCAAGGACAGCATAGAGCCTCAAAAGTACCATAAATGCGGTAACATGATAATGCTGCTTTAATTACCCCTTGGTCAGCCCACTTACAAACCTATTGCCGCTACAGTCAATATCCCCAAAGATCCATTCGTGCCTCGGCTGATGGTTAACTTGGGAGCCTTTGCCAAGTGCTTTAGCCTAATTGATATCCTTATTTAGCAATGAGCCAGTGGGAGTCGGAGGGGAGTTAAATGGAGCAGTTTACCAGACAGTGAGCAGGCTAAACCAGATCCCTGACACCTCCACCACGGCTTGCAGCAGCCTGGGTGATGATTTATACCGGCTAATTTACTGTTTCAAACTCATCTGTTGTCCCAAAAGACTTTTTTCGTAATTTTGAAATTTTGTTTCTTCCTCTTTCTTTCTTTTTTGTTTAAAATAAAACAATAACAACCCCAAGTAATTTAGCCATGAAAGGGCCACTTCCACCAGGCCAGGCCACTTCTTTATGCCATAAACAAGAGAGCATCCCAACAGGCTTTCCCGTTTATTTCCACATGATGCAATATCGGAGACGTGGTTGCAAACACCGTCCACATGGCTGCAGGATCTTTCTCTCTCTCAGAACGGGAAAAACAACAGGTAGAGCCCAACCTAGAATCATCCGAGACAGAACAATGCACATCCAACAGGTCAAACAAAGCCATCGGGAGCAATGGGAAAATCAGATTCTTCTTTTAAACTGGGTTTGTAGGTCTCTCCCTCCTGCCTGTCTCCCCAGATATGCCTCCCTTAACAGCTCAAAGTAATTAGCAACGACCACATGCCAAAGGTAGGGTAGCTACTGTACACAGAATAGGCAGACCTTATCTTTAATTTGAGACATTGAGATGCTCTGTGGGGGCTTGTGGAGAGCTGGGAGCTATACCGAAGGCACGCAGGCTCCCCCTCCCAAGGTCGCTTAGTGAGACAAGTTAGTCAGGGGACAAAGGATACCTGCTGTATGCAAACTCGCATTATGACAGTTTAATTAGGTTTTTTTTTTCTTAAATCAAAGATTTGTGGCTCTTTTGAAATGGAAATATGCATAAAAAAATCTTTGAATACTTGCTGGCAAAGTGCAACTGTAAACAAAACTCTCCCCTTCTCTGTTACAAACTTTTGTTTTTGAGTGATACCTCTGAAAATCCTGCAGGGCTTCCCATTAGTCACATTGCTCAGCCCAGGCCGCAAAATGGCCTCCAATCTTGGAAGAACGTCGTCAGCTCATTCTTTATACTGTCAGGATGAAGAAGAGCATAAAAACTCAGAGTCGATAAAGTCATATGAAATGCCTGATATCGCAACATGGTCACGCCACGGTGACTGATTAAGTGTCCAGGTCTGACTGCGATGCTCTCACACTCTTAAAAGACAAAAGGCTGAGGGAGAAAGGGAGGGGAAAAATAACAAAAAGCCACCAAACAACTGTGAAGGACTTTTCTTTGTTTTCTGAGGCTGTCGATTTGAATGATCTGCTTTAAAATTGATTGTAAAATGATGCAAAATAGTATAAAAATATTTTTTTAAATGGCCACATGTGACATATTTAAAAAGAAACATGATCATTTTGCTTTAATTAATGTAGACATGCAGCATCCTTATAATAAAGAAGAGGCTGCTTCAGAAGGAAGCGTAACTGAAACAAAACAACAACAGACCAGTTACTTCAGCATCACTTTCTTTATCTAAAAAAGCTAAGAAAGACAAGTCGGTGCCGAATCTGATAAATATACACGAAATGAGAAAAGGGAATAATGGAGATGGAATGGAGAAGAGCCCATAGAGCAGGATCTGGCAAGCTGAAATTCAAACTATTATACTCATGAGGCATTTAATTAAACTTAAACGAATACCAAACATAGTTAGAAGCTCTGCCAACCAAATTCATTCCTAAACATAAGTTAAAGTTGGCACTTTAAGTTTTCCAGACTTTTACACAGTTATTACTAAAATAAACCGACATTTCTGCTGGGTCCAAACATGACAGGAATTTTTCAGTTTTAATGAGCCCGAGTCAAAATCAATCCCTACCACAGAGACTTGGAAACCACAACTATAATCTATTTCAACACTCCGATCTGATGCCATGAACTGATAGCTGAGAACTTGCCATCACCTTTGCTATCCCCACATGGTATTTGAATGGCAATAAACTTCTCGGGGTATTGTATACAAACACTATCTGTCAGGCTGCAGCTCCAATTTGACATTAACACACAGAAACATTCCTGACTCGAGTGAACCTCCGACTTGACATGAATGTTTTTTGCACATGCAGGAGGAAGGAGAGGAGGAAGGCGGGGGGGTAAAAGAGCGGTGCGGTTTTGGACAGACCGCGTTAAGATCAGTGCTCGGGGCTAGGCAGGTTGCTATGCGCTGAAATGCTAATAAGCTTCCTGGCTCTCGGTGCAGGTCGACTAGCCTGTGCCGACTCGTCTTGACACTTCACACACATGCTGTCTTCCACCCTTTTTAATCATTTTTGATAGGCCTCCCCGGGATGCCATCCATTTTATTTGAAAGGGCTGAGCCACCCAAACATTTTCACCATCTTTTAAATAGAGGTCTGCCTCGACTTGCCTGCTGTACTGCGACCTGACAAGGTGAAAAGATGTGGAGTAAAAAAAAAAAAAAAAAAATGCTGTTTGGGTTTAAGAGGATAATATTAGGCCAGCGCTGGTAGGAAAGATGGGGCAAGTGATGTTATGGTGGGTAAATAAATAAAAATAAGTCTGGATACAAGGCAGGAATACTTCTTATTTAATCTCTACAACTATAAATAACATATAAAAACTAAACAAATTCACCCTAAACTGTTGTAAATATGGTTGGAATATATAATAAAAGCATCACAGAGCTGCCAATTTAGTTTGGAGAATCATTTTTTTTTGTTTTAGATGAATCGTCTGATAACATGTTTTCCCTAACAGAGTTTATCTTTATATATCTTATAATTCTCTCTGAAAAATCTCAAAGCCTGCAGCCAGCAAAGCATGGTCAAAAATGAACCCAGGTCATACTGTATGATTCATAGGGATGAGCAACATATTTTATTGGAGTCTGAGAGATTTATTTACTGAGCTTGTGCTGGATATGTTCTTTGAGGGACACAATCACCAGGGACTTCACCATCTAATTTACCAGTGTACTTTTCTATAAACATCAGTCAGAAGAAATGGGACAAATCCTACAGAAAATAATCATAAACAAACCATTACGTCGCGTTTTGGAAATTGTCAGGAGGCACTCTTGACGATCCACTCAATCGAAAGGCAGAAAAGCCCAAAAGGCAAGTGGGGATGTCTGCTTGCTATATAATATTACCGTGACTCTCAAGATAAAGATATCATACATTATTGGTTTAGACTGGCAAAGAAAGAGACAGGGTGAGACTGGGGAAAAAAGAAAAGAAAAGAAAGTGGGGGCGAGACAGTCACATATAGACTGAGAAGGAGAATTTGAAATATATCGCCTCTTAGCAAAAGCACAGATAGCTTTGAGCCTCTTGATGTCCCTCTATATGAAACAGCTGGAGCTCTGGATGAAAACCACACTCGGCTCCACAACTAGCCAGCTTGTAAGCTTCAGAGACCAATCCTCTTTCATAACCTTTGCATTCTTTTAAGCCCTGCAAATAATAATAATAATGATAATAATAATAATGATAATGATAATGATAATAATAATAATAATAATAATAATAATAATAATAATAATAATAATAATAATATACAAAACCAACATTTCCTCCTGTCAAATTTAACTGCATGCATTAGCATGCAGAGAAGCACCTATTTTTATAAGTTGTAGTGAGCAGATTTGTTGTGCATGCTTCTATCTTGTTTGTGATCATGGCCACAAACCCATCATGCAGCCAAATGCTGGAGAGAGGAAGCTGACATAATTATTAATTAGTCAATATTACCGAATGGAAAAAAAAATCTGCCTTTAGTTTCCTCCCCAGAGCTTAATCGAACACAGCCAACGATGAAGCTAAGCTAAACAACAGTGGAGAGTTAATCTCCACTACCACACACACACCACATGCTGATAATGTCCAGGGGTTTTAACTGAATGTCGAGGCCATGTTTTTTAGATTTACTTGTTTGCTGTTGTTTGCCATCTTTAAGTGGTCTTTTATTAAAGCCAGCCATCTTCCATAGAGCCTTAATGTATTTTACTATTCCAATGCTAATGAAGACCTAGCATCACATTATTCAGCATTACTTTCATTTCCCTTTGAGCCCCAAATGGCGACAAACTGTCTTGAAACCAGAGTTTTAACTTGGAAATGGCACGCCACCTGCAAGGTTTGGAAAATGCATAAATAAAGAAAGCAACACAGGATCTTGTCTGTTTGAAAGATAAGAAAGATGTGACTTTTTGTATGTGTTGTTGTGAATGTGTGCGTCTCAACATACTTGCAGACATGCACATTAATCAAAGTGCATTTAGCTTTGTAGACATTAACATGCCATCTGTGTTGGTACCGGAGCTGAACGTTAAGGTTTCAGTGTTTTTAAATGTACATGTTGGAAAGGTTTACAAAGTGAGCCTTTGCCTGAATGCATGATTCCCTTTTTGCATGTATGTGTGCGCACATGAGTGCGTGTGCATGTAGGCTGAGGATTCCCCACAGACTTGCTATTTGGCTACAGACAGAGTTGAAGTAGCCATATTACTGTTCTTACCCTGCCATCTGCTGGCTCACATCATTCCAGGCCGTGCATCCATCCCTCCATCATACCTAACCCCCCCCCACCTCTCTCTTTCTCACACACTCTTTCTCTCTCTTTTTTTCAAGTTCATCTTTGTCTCTCCTCCCTCATTTCTTTGCACACAGAAGCATCGTCTGCTCTGTATTGCACCCTTACATCACCCCTCCTTAGAGAGAAGAACAAAAAAAAAGGGGGTGGAGGGGACTTCAGGGGGGTGGCGGACAATTGTTATCGAAAAATAAGCATGGTGTTTGAAAGGGATTTTAATTGAGGCATTCGTTATATTTGAAAAGGTGAACTCCTTAGGGGATGGAGGGAGAGGAGCTGCGACCCTATTCATATCCTCAGACATTCATAAAGAATGGCATCTTTTGACTTTCCCTTTTAAACCATGCAACCTTAAATGGCCTAAATATAGAGGAGTGGAGGCAGACGGGGTAATTCTCTGCACCTTGGGGGGCGCCACTAGAGTACGGGATGGTGGGATACAGCCTAGGACTTATAGCTACTCAAAATAGAGAATAATGTCCTTTCAACAAGCCCCAAAAGGCAATGTTTAAACATTTCTTCTTCATTTGTCTTTTTATTGTCTCCATAATGCACTCACTTCTCCCGTCTCCCTTATTCTGTCCCTCATCCCCGCGTTATACAGTAATTATGTCATTAATAATGTAAGAAGCCGGTGATTGTCCTGCTAAGACCGGTTGTCCGGTCTGTATTTCTACAGCTTAACTTAGGAGGAAGTCAACAGAGCGCTCATTTGTTGTTGTTTGCTAAGGTCAGACTTTTTACAAGCCCCCCCCACCACCACCACCACCCTTCTTCCAGCAAAGCATACGATCCCTGCTGTTTTCTTTACTATATTTCGATGCGACCACAGAGTCAAACGGAGCCTGTAAGTTTATTGTAAAGTAATTCTACACAAACAACATCTCAAGGGGATGCACGAAAAGTTCGTAGGTTTTTTTTCAATTAGCACTATATCTTCAATTGCATCCTGTTATGGAGAGTCTGTGTCCTTTCTGTTGGGAGATGATACCCAGATGTGTACTTCTGTAATGATAGCAGTCATCACGCTTACGCATCAAACATCTTTATCCTGTCATTGGATGTCTTGCGCAGTTTCACCGACACAAAGTGAAGAAGTCTTTCCATATTATAAGTGAAAATGTTTATCCTTGTGCTTTGGGAAACACCCGCAGGCACTGGTCTGTGTAAGCATCCTTGATGATTTATGTAACCGAAAACAAAGCAGCATTCATGGTTATAAAGTCAAAAAACTTCACTGGAGGTATCCAGTTGGAAGATTTAATTCCTGTGTCATACATTAGTTAATCCTCATTGGCTAGCTCATGGAAATGCTATAAAAGTTAGTGACAGCCACTTGTTGATAACTCCAAGCATTTTGTTCTCTTGTCTCTTCTTGATGGGTAAATTGAGATAATATGCTGACAAGGAAGAAAGGGTAAGAGCCCAACTGTGTGTGATAATCATTAGGATTCCAAATTGGGATAAAAAAGCAGGTTTAGTTACCATCTGAATGCAATGTTGTCAGAAATCCGCTGCAAGATCTTTTAGCTTCATAATTGCTATTTGACATTTCACGTTGGACTGGATCGGGCATGTCTGCCTCCATGATTTGAAGCTTGATTGGTTAAATGGTAAGGTGTCAAGCAGAGTGTGAATGAGGTAATGGCAGATTAAAAGACCTGCAGATTATGATTATGATGGAAAATATGTGAGCACACATTTATAGTGCATAACATCACTGCATATTACAGTGTACAGTTAACAGTTTATCTGCAGGAGCAAAACAAGCACGCAAAAATGTATTCTGATCCTGCAACATCCTAAAAAGGAACATGTTAACAATAATCATCCCTCACTCTCAGTCTCACTTAAATCCTTGCCAAACAAGAGCTATTTCTTTTGCATTTCATTTTGACTTTTACAGTGAGTCATAAAAGTCTACACTCGGAATCCGAGGCAAGCCGGCCAAATCCAACATCCACTGTTATCTTGAGCCAAGAGGGAAGGAGTTTTAAAATGCACGTCTTAATTAAGGTGCAGACTGATGGCTAGAATTTTAAATGAATATGATTAGAAGTATATTTGATCAATATCTAGCTTGAGTTGTGCAGACATCTGGCTGTAAAATCCGGATGCTCAAAATCGCTGTTCTTCATCCAAAGGCCTGTGAAAGGCCACAGCTTTGCAGAGCACACAGATACACTTCAGTTCTCATTGGGTAAGCACAGAATCTAAACCTCTATACATGCAACATGGGAGAAACAGATTTATGTGCATAAAGCATGCAAAAAAACAACACTGTATGCATGCTGCGACATGTGTGCACCCATCCCCACTTATTCAACAATTCATTTGTCTTATATTTAAACAGATGGTGCTGAGTGAGCAGACCTCAAAGACAGAGTGGTAAACAGGGGAATGATGATGAATGATGATGCCATCG
>JAOXYM010000019.1:17320876-17336884 GCA_028567055.1 Leptatherina wallacei
TATATATATATATATATATATATAGTCTTTTTCCAGTTGTTCTGTGATGGACTATAACATAACTCAAATGATTGTTACCATCATGCATACCTCTATATAACCAAATGCCACAGTATATCTGTACAGTTTCCCCCACACAAATAAATGGCCTGATCTTTGAGGTGAAAGGCTTTGTCCCCTTATGGTACTCCCAAGCAACGCCCTCCAGCCCCTTGTGTTACTCATGCTCACTTGTAGGAGTCCCTTAACACTAACCCAGAAAGCATAAATATATTATAATCTCATCACCTGTCCATTTATACAGGTGTCACCCTGCCACACAACTTGATTTCCAGGAGGGCAGCAGTTTTTCCTGTGGCAACGACTGAAGTCACAGCGTTATTATCAGGCAAAATGTATTCATGATAGTAGAGGTCCGAGTGCCCTGTGGGCTTTGTAATATAATACCAGACCTCTTTATCAAATTTAACAGTTTATTGGAAACAGCTTGTACACATGATTTAGGCACCAAGTGCTACGGCGAGGCTCCGGGTATCCTCCTAACACACACACACGTTATAAAGACTCACAAACACATGAACTCGCTCACAGTGACAGTCAAACACGCACACATTTAATCACACATCTCTCTCCTCCTGCGCTTCGTCGGCTCAGCCCAAGTTGTCCTCCTCTCCCCGTCATATCTAACACAGACCTCTCGCTGGATGAGGCAGCGTTTCTCTGTCCAGGTCTTTTGGGCCATTTGCTGTTTGTTTTTCTCTGAAGAGAAGTGCGATAACAAAAGCGTGACATGACAAATGGACTTTGTGCCTTGCAGCCAGATTCAAGTGATACAGTAGGTTACTGAATGGGAGCTGCTCTGCCTTCTAAATCATACATGCACTTGCACACAAGAGGACACACATGTGAATCAACACTGGAACTTGTAGGTGCACATGTTAAAAATCATGATATTCCTTTATGTTGAATTTTAAAAAGTTCTGTACTGCATCCAAACATGACAAAAAAAAACAAAATAACTTACAACATAACCACATAAATGAAGGTATGGAACTGACTAAAAAGAAGTTTTAAACATATTTAAACATTTTAAGACTGTATTGCGTGTTAAAATGTGCACTTCCCAGAAATCATCTCTCCTCAGCGGGGCTGCCAGTCAACTGAAGAGCACAGAAAGTGACGTCATGTATGGCATGTTTCTTCGATTCAAAACACCTTGTTCCAATGGATAGGTAAAAAAAAGGATTCTGCAGAACTTGATGACAAGCTTCAGGAGTGATCCTTCATTTGAACCAGGTAGGAAACTGTTTAACATTACCTGATATAGTTCTGAGTCTGTATTACTTTCTCCATCATGAAGCCGAACAGACTTTAGACATATGTAAAGTTTGTGGAATCAATTTGACAGTTACTTTCCCCCATAGATCTAACTAAAGCTAACTGTATTACTTCTGTGTAGGACCAAAGAACATCTTAAACTATCCATCTCTCTGGTCTTTCAGGTTAGATAATCTGGGATCAAACTCAATACAAAACATTCAGTCACTGTAACAACATCTTCAAAAAATAACAAGTCTTCCTCTTTAAGATCTCCTATGAGGACGGTAAATAAAAACCATCAGTTGACCAGCTAATGATTTACAGGGATGGTCAGAGGTCGTAGCCAGCTATTAATGGTCATGTTTAACAAAAAGCACGTGCGGGATCCGTCCCATCACAGATCGTCTAGACGTCATCTGGGGCCTACACATGACCTGTCTGGTTGAGATTACAATGAAGAAGAGCAGAGGTTGGGAAATCGGATGTGTATGTTTATAAGTCTGCAAGTGTATGCATGAAATTGTCAAGAAACTTCTTCATTAAATTACTACCTGCATATGTGTTCAATCTTTACTAAATATTATGCATTTTTGCAGCAGTTGCAGCCAATACTTTTACATGAAACTTTTAGGTTTTCATGTATAAGTGCAGGAGACATGCTGGTTTGCAAATTAATCGATAGTTCATCAAAATATCAACGAATGCAATCAAATTCTTGAATAAGCTGGAATATGTAAACAGGAGTAAACAGGAAGGCATTTTAAGAAATCTGTTTATTTCATTTGACAAGTTCAAATTTCAAAGCTCTTTTCTAAAAATAAAAATAAATAAAGAAATCACTGGAGCTCCAGATTTACCAGGACTCTTGCCTCTGGATACGTACGTAAACGCTCTACCCTGCTCATATTTTTCTGGCAATGTCGCCATATTCAGAAGGCTGGCTTAAAATGTTGCAGGCGTGCCACAGCTTAAAGGTTTTTGATGTGTTTTGCAACCGCCGAGCTGTAAGTATAAACGTTCATTAATCCTTTTAGCCATTTTTGCCCTCAACAGGAGCTTTCTTTTTTGCTTTTTTTTTTATGGTTTTCTACACTTAACTTCAAGCATGACTGTCCCAAGACCTCCGTCAGTCAAATGTAACCTCTTTTCTAAATTCCGTGATCCAATGTTCACCCTTTTTTTCTTTTACTCAAATCTATTTTATTTCATTTTATTCTATTCCTGTTGCCTCTGACTAAAGCTCCCATCAGTCCTCTGGAAGTTAATTATGGGAGCCAAGCTGTTGAGAGGTTGAGAAGACGCTTTCTTTCTTCTTCTTTTTTTTGCCTGAATACTGGATATACACCAAGTCTGGCAACGCCACCAAGCATTGTCTGCCGTGATAAAATATGGACGGAAGTGCTGCTAGGCAAATCGTTTATCAGCCAGGTTTAGCATGCACATGTTAAAATGAAAGACGGTGCTATCTGCATAGGTTGTGTGAGCTTAGTTTAGTGTAGCCAAACCCGTTTGTTGTGTATAAATGGCGCGCTGGCTGTCGCCCCTGTGGGACGTGATCAATCACACGTTGCCGGCTTTGCTCTCGAAGCTGCTATGGGCAAATCTATTCAAAATATTCAAACTACTATCTCAGTCCCACCTTAACGGCATGCTTTGTACTTTCACTGCCTTTTGTTTGGCGTCTTCTAAAAGCCTAATTTTCCACTTTTTCACTTAAGAAACTGTTACCTGACCCTTTTAGCACCTTTAGCGCTGCATGGTCTGTTATGATTATTAAACCTAGCATATTTCCTCCACCCTGGACGACCCATTATTTTGGAGCATGAGCTGACATGTTTGCTTAGCTACAAAGCAGCCTTTAAAATGACTCCATTCCCAATTCTTTCTTTCTTTTTTTACCTTAATGAGCCAGTTGAAGCTGTCACAGACTCAAGTGAAAGGAGCTGTGATGACTGTCAGTCTGTGCTGAGTAGAGGGGAGGACTGGGATGAAAGGATAAATGGAAGGAGGGAGGAACAGAGAGAGGTTTAAGGAGGTGTAGAAAGGTTAGGCAGAGATTACACCGGCAGCTTAAGGCAGAAAATGAAGAATCATGAAAAAGAGACAGAGGAATCTCAGTGTTAACAGCTGGTGTTTGTCTTTTTGATAACATTAAAGATCTGACTGAGAGGTATTACATATTTATGTATAGAAAGAAGCTTCTGTATCTCCATACTTAAGCACAAACTGACTGAAATCGCTGACCGATTCAATGTCATTCTCAAATAAATCAAAATTCCCTGTTATTGTCTGTAAAGAGACATTTAATATGTGGCTTTTAACAAGTAATCACAAGAGGTGCAATAATGAAGAATGCCCTTCAATTTTGCAGAGGTTAAGGTAGACACAGGTGTCCAGCCCTTGTCCTCAGAGGAAAATACAGAGGGAACTTAAGTGTTTGATGATGCGTTTAATTCACACAGGAATACATTAATATGATAGTCAGTGAAGCGGCAAAGCCCTCAAGTTAAGTTCTCTCATTAGTATGTTTCTCTATTTCTTTTTTTAATTATTCAACAAAAAAAAAAAAGAAAAAGGGGGAGGTGTGTGACAGATGTATTGGCTGTGTCAAGAAGGAATGATTTGAATTTGAATTGTGCATAAAATTGTGCAATTATAAGGGCTCATTTGTGTGTTTGAACCAAATATTTGCCTCTAATGAGGATTGGCTCTGAAGCTCTGAGTCAAATCATGGGGTATGTTTTAATGCAATATTTATTCTCTTTTCAAGTATCCAGTCACTTTTTTTTCCCTCCTCTTTTTGTGTTTGCTTGAATGTCATGAATATTAAATGTTTGCACAATCTGAGAATATACATTATAGAGTATAAATAGTGGCCTAATAATGCAGCAGCGGAAGGCGGACCAGACAATGTCTACCACAGCCGTCAGCTTCTCCGACTTCAAAAGCATACCATGTTGAGTGTGCAATGCCCCACACAAGTGTGATGCTTGTACAAGTTCATCTAGGTGAGCTATTATCTTGCTTTGCCATAACTGGTTGGCTTTCATCATACTTATAAAGTAAACACCCAATCTGCACACACTGTGGCTATTGTCTTCTGGGCCCTGTACAGACAGAACTCGGGAGATAACGAAATTTTGGTGACAATGCTGCACTTAATCACTCTGCAGAGAAGTTCTTGAAAATATCAACACTGCAACGACCAAAAACATTTTCTCTCTCTCCCCCCCCCAGCTTTATTTTACAAGTTGAGAAAGTTTTATTAATCAAAACACGAAGAAAAGGCTCGCAAGTTGAGAAAACTTTTGTGTAGACGTCAGATTAACACACTAAAGCTGAGTTATAGGCTGAGAACTACAGGTTATGTCGGGATCTGGAGCACAGATAGAAAAAATGTGATTTTTTTTTTTTCTTTTTTTAACATGACAGATGTCTTTATATTTTTGAAGACGTGTGCTCTTTTAGCACCTCTCATTACTCCTGCATCTTAATTTTCCTTGACACGGTTAACTACTCGGGGTTCCACTGCTTTGACTCGAGGTTAACACCAACCTCCTGCAAAAGGTTAGGCAGGTAATTCATTGCTTGATTGGACCCACTCTGCAATTAATCATGCTTAAATGAATCCCCTTACAGAGTGATCGTTTAGGAATGATGATTAATGAAGGCGTCAAATAATTTGCACACTTCTGTCCTTATTGGGCGGCTGCGTCGACCGCTCGCAGAAACCTAAAAACAGGGGTGAAGGTCTTGTGAGTTGACTCTTTTCTCTTGCAGGTTTTTTTTTTTTTTTTATTGTTGTTTCTCGTCTACTTTGAAAAGCCAGCTGCAGAATGCGGCGGAAGCCAGTTCTGGGAACCGGCACACATCAAAATACAGGTGCAAGGTCAAGAGGACGAGCGGCGCACCTTGTGGGCACGAGGGACTACGTTCGAGACAGTTGCGTGTCAGTGATTGTTGAGTCAATTAATTACTAAACTTGGCAAGAGATCAATCGTTCCAGTAAGGTGATCCCATTTCCAACTGGCAGCATATTGAGACGGTAACCTATGACAATATTAATCACTAACACAACAGCAGGATAATTCCCATATGTAATTAGTCTACATTTTAATTCATAGAAAAACCAGCACTTTCCTAAACTTGCTTAATTATGTACTTACACTTAATTATAGACCCCCACTTCCACCACTTCTCCCCCCCCCCCCCTCCTCCCGCCAGTTTGTTTTCAGTGCCACAGATGGAAAAAACATATTTATTTTGGAGTAGAAGAGATAAAATGAAAACTCCACCTGGGAAAGGAGCGGCAGGTCTCTGCTGAGTTGAGCAGCGTCTGGTAGGAATTTACTGGATTAGCTCAGTCACAAAATGTGAGATGAACCACATTGTCAATCACCCTCGGGGCAGAGCGGGAGAGAAAGAGCTGTCAATCAAAGCAGGTCTTCAATCGTCCTATTCACATCGCCTCCTGGAATCAGTCTCTCCCGCTGACTGCTCTTTGACATTTAACGCACTGGGGCCACGAGGATGGAGAGGAGAAAACATCCTCAGATCTTCCCTTTCTTACTTACTTTCTTTCTATCCCCCCCCCCCCCCCTTCTCCTCTCCGTCAGCCTGTCTTCTATCTTTAGTGGGAGGCAGATAATGTGTGGTGTGTGTTTAAAGTAATGACACTGTTCATACTGACACTGAGGATAAACATACGACTTCCCTGTAACACTTTCTGTTTAAGGCTGCTACTTTCCACGTGATGCATTATGAAATTCACACAGAGCTCATCGATAAAACACATTTGCGGAACTTCAAGCAATAAATGAACTCCATTTACCAGCAGAGTCCATAAAAGAGAAGAAGAAAAAAACAAAGCAGCATCTACAAGCTGCTAATCTGTTGAACAGATAACACCTTCCACCTCTGAAAGATGCAGCTCGATGACAAATCCTGCAGTTTGTTGTCGTTTCTATGTTTTCTCCCCCCCCCTCCTGTTTATATTCTGGGGCGGTCGCCTTGCTTCGAGTGAGGTATACAGAGTCATTGCTCTTTTGGCTCCAGCCCTGACACCTCCTGCCCTCGAGTGTGGACTCCTTAGCCGCGATCTGATCAGCATCTTTATAGTTTATCAGCCTTGGGGTTCAATTTTGGCTTGGATGCTTTTACAAATGAATGCAATCACTGGTGAGCCTTCGCATCCTGATTGCATTGAGAGAAGCGGGTGGAGGAAAGTTTAGTGGATTATCGTGCCACTTGAGGATGGAGCACAAACACACGGAGGCAGCCGCAGAGGGGGCCGCCAGTGCCTCCCTCCCCCCTGCCTGGGCTATTGGCACTCACTGCTTGTACTCTGTCTTATTTCACTAAAATAATATAATTGTCTCCCATCTTATTGCTTGTAAAGCCATCTTCTGTCCGCAGGCGATGTGTGTGATCAATGTACTATCTAACAGAATCAATTCTTCCAGGAATACCTTGTGTTTGTGAAATGATCCCAGGCAGCTGCGGCAAAAAAGACTTGGCTGAAAGTGGGATCTTGTGGTACCTAGGATTAGTTTAGCGACTTGGACCCTCCAGTTCACACTGAATAGCATGGCTCTTTGCCCATTTCTCATGTTCTTCACTCTGTGTGTGCAAAAGTGAGGCTTCCCAGGGAATTCACATTCATATTGCCAGTTCTGTGCATCATCCCCCTTGAACATCTTCTAAGCAGTTTACTCGGCTTGTAAGCGCTTCAGTGCTGCGCCTCTTGAGATGTGCTGGAAAATGGTAATAAATGTCATGTCATCTTTTGGGTAACACAAAGCAGATTTCTTGAATTTTACTAGAAAAGAGAGCTCGATCCTATCACTCATGGCATTTACAGCATATGTCTTTGTGAATCCAAGTGGGTTGTTTCTTTTTTTTCACTTATTAACAGTGACTTCACTGGCACTGCTGAATACTGTCTTATCTAGAAAGATATAAAAAGATTCCTTCTTTTTTTTTTACACTTAATTTCAGATAAACAAAACATGAGACTTAAAGGGCCGATCAGATCACAGCAGAATGAACAAATTAATGTCCCATTGGCAATCCTGATAACCTTATCCCTCCATGCATCCCTCCTCTAATTCTACATCTAAACAGTGACATCATGAGTGAATTTTGGGATAGGATCGGAGACCGCTATGCCAAAACTTATTACAGATGGGGAGGCTGTGGGAAAGGGCCTCTCTGGAGAAGTAAACCGGAGTAAAACAGGAGAGAATTGAGGAGTGGGATGAAGCCAAAGGGAAGCCTCGCTGTCGGGGATCGTCACTCGCAGCTTCCGTGACGCTGCCAGCGTCTCCAGCTTTCCTCTCAAACCTCCTGTTTTTGCAGATCCCCTCGCGAGGACGTCAAAGTTGTACATGTGAGCACGAGAAGGCCTGAGAAAAAGAGCGTGATTGACATTTTGAGCGTGTTGTTGTAATGTGGTGTAAACTACCGGGCTTGGCAAGCCTTTAGCGAAAGCGGTATCTGGGTTAATAAGCATGGACAATTTCCAAGGAAGAACCGCAGCATATTGAGTTACTTCTATGCGCTTATAACAGAAAAGGATGCAAATTCAGGTGCGCTTCACCAATTGTCATTCAGTTGTTTAGTCCTGCCGTTTGATTCGATTTAGGGGAAAACAGCATTGCCAAATTGTCTTCTGATAACATCGCTGCTCTGATTGAGTTATGTGTTATTGCATTTGTGACTTGGGTTGAGTCTGTTGCTCTGCAGTTTGAGCCTCTACCTGAGAACAGCTCAACCAGCAAAAGAAGTCAGGACTAAAATCCTTTCATTTCCTTTGTGAACCACATGTCGTGTCCTTTATTAGCTGGATAAAGGACCTGTGTGCCTTCATGCCTCTGCACCTTAGATCTGGCTGGAGATTTCGCCCTCCCTCTTTTATCTTCTTCTTCTCCTTCCCCTTCCTTTCTTCTGTTTACTTTCCTGCAGTCTCGTTGTCTTGTTTCGTCTTTCCCCCCCTCTATCTCGTCTCTCTCCTGCTCTATCTCTCCTTGTAGCAAGCAGGCTCTGCAGCGCCGGCCTCAGTCCATTCTTTTGGGTAGCGCAGGAAGTGAAACTGTAACACAGAGTTCACTGGTAATTGGCCACGGTCACGCTAACCAAACAGGAAGGAATCTGCAACTGATTAGAATTCTTCCTCTTGCAATAATACCCCCCCTCCCCACCTAAAAAACCCACCCCCCTCTCTTACCCCCCGCCCCCACAAAATTAATTACATTCTGGGGTCTATTCCCACTATTGGTTTTCCTGTTTTGAAGCTGCATTATAAAGGGACAAATCCCAAGACAACACAGCCCAGCTAGTTTTTCAATTACAGAGAGACAGACTAAGTCATAAAGGGCTGAAGAGGCACAGGCAGGCATCCATCTATCCATCTCTTCATCCAGACAGGGAGTTACTGGCTGCTCTGATCAGTCAGAGACACAGACTTGTTGAATAATCTCTGCCTGACTCACTCACACATACACACTGACCCCCTGCTCAAAATATGTTTCACAAAAATGTTTACTTTCCATTTGGTGGAAAAAGGGATTTGTAATCACATCATTCTGTCTCTTCTAAAACTCAACCTCCTCATTTTAGTTGATGAGTCAAAACCCTTTTGAATTCAGAAAAAAACAAATTCCAAAACACAGAAAAAAGGGTATTTTTCTCATGTTTAAGGCCTGCAATTTAAGAAACAAAAGAGTCACACGGTTCAGTCCATTTTATTTGATCTGTAAACAAAAAGAATCTTTAGAAAATGTCATTTGTAAATATAACAGTGTTCCAATATAAGAAGAATGAATGGATGTTTGAATAAAAGCGTGAGGAGGTATTAACACTGCTGGAGCTGACAGCAAATCGTTTTCCAAAAGCCAGCGTGAACGCTGCCCAACTCAAATTGTTTCGGTGTTTGCATTTTTATCCAAGTGCAATGCTTAATGTGACATAGTCATTTTACAAAAGAGGTTAAGCGAACAAGAGGAGCCGCACGACGCTGGGGAAATGTTAAAATAAGTGAAAATAAAATGAAGAAGATATATTTTCATCTCATCTTCACAGAGAGGAAGAGAGAGCCAGGGCTGCTTCAAAAATAAATGAATGCCTAACAATGTTTTTGATGTCCTATATTTAAATTTGTACGGTTACTTACATTACTCCTACTTCCCTGGCCTTGGAACTAATCCGATTGATATGGAAATGGGGTGCTCTGTTTTATGGCAGAGTTGGGGAAAAGACGGGGAGAGTGAATTTGCAGGTTCGCTTCTACTAAGAATGTGTTGAAAACAGATTTTCAGAATCCTATGGCTTCATGCTATAGGTTGAAGGGGGGATTACACAAACCACTTAAAGCTCAACAATGAGCTGCTCTTTTCAAGAGAGAAACAAAAAAAGGCCTTTATGTTGGACATAATCTCCACACTCTAAAGGTTAATCGGCAACAAATTAAGCAATTTTACCATGGGCATAATATTTTTATACTGGTGCCCCAATTTCTTTTATTCTTTTAATTAATTCTTCCTTTTTTTTTTTTTCTTTGAGAATTTCTGCAGGGGCAAATTATTTTTAAAGTAATCATAAAACATCAATTTAATATAATTAAATAAAACGATATAAATAAAAATATTCAACATCTTCCAGTAAAAATAAAAAAGCTCATTTCAGAAAATCTTCAGGGCAATGTGTATCTTAAAATAACATAAAACGGACCGGAAGTTAAACTAAATAAACATAAAAATAAATAGTTTTTGGTTCATTTCAACAGGTTTAATATTTAAACATTTCATGGATGTTTTATCATATAATGGTGACTTTTTTTCCTTTTTTGGAAACATTAAAAATAAATATTCACTGATGAGAAAGCAATTTAAAGTAAAAGGGGTTTCTTTTTAAATAAAAATTATAAAAATGTTACTTCTCTTAGCCGTGTTTTCAAAAATCCAGTCACAAAAATAACATGTGGTGCAGCAGCTACTGCAACCGCATATTCAAACTGGTATCTCCAAGCTTCCTGCTCGCAACCAAGGCAAGTCCTTATCTGCCACAAACTCCCCTTTTTATCTTAAACAGCATTTAAAATCATCACTTACCAATTCCCTTCTTTAGCTAAACAGCCATTCCAGTGTGTGTTGTCTGTCATTGGGGTTGAAAATTGGGGAATGGGCTGGAAATTGGAACCATCGAGGATGCCGTCCTGGAAAAGGAGGAAATCAAAGTTAAATGAGATCATGCATGCCAAGAGAATGTTTAACCAAAGGGCAAAAAGGAAGCTGGAGATAACAGAGAGGAGAAAACCGCTTAATGTTGTGTTGCTGCAGCCTGTTTTGGAGTCGTGCATACTTGTATGTGTGTGTGTGTGTGTTTGGAAAATAGAGGGGTGTCACTTGTCAATACACATGTATTTCATACATCTTAAAATAATATGTGGAATTGCGTCTGTAAATGTACAAATGCGTTTCAATGTTTGCATCTTTGATGATTTGTAAGACTTGGAACATGTGTTTCTGCACACGTTTGACAATCTGCATCTGTTTTTAATGCCTGCAGGAATGTGAACATATAGCGTTTATCACCGAGTGTGAGCATGTGCAGGTGTGTGTACGGGCAAAGATGGGCCTTGCAAAAAGAAAAAGGAAAAAATGGCCCATAATGCAGTCTCTGCAGAAAATGTTTGAAGTGGTGCACCTCAAACAATTAATCTTGCGCCTGTGACTGTAGTGAACTCTGATGATGCAGATCTCCCATGACAAGTTCACTTCAAAAGGCTGGAATCCAGCCCCACCCAGAGTGCCTATGGTTAGATGATAGACAGGTAGATTCTTTGTTTTAACATGAGAAAACATCTGAGCATTTGAAGCATAAACAGGTATGGAGGGAGAGGTGGGTTATTTAACTCTGTTTATGTCATTTTTAGTCACTGATGAAACAAACTGTCAGACTGATGAAAACAAGTCAGGTGATATGCATGCTGTTTTTTATCCATATTGGAAAGCTGATGTTGAAGCTGTGAACAAAACGGATAATCTCATGTTGGATTAAACTTGTTTATTTCAAAAGTTGTTGTTTTTTTGTTTTGTTTTTTTAAAAACCCTGACAGTGGCCCTTCAGCTGACATCTGATCTTTGTGAATCACAGATCCTTCTGTAAGTTAGCCACAGCAGACAAGCAGGAAAGGAGCATGTCTGGATCATGTTTATTCAATTTAACTGAGCATTTATCCTCCCAGGTATTGTAGTGTGTGTGTGGAAGCGAGAGGAAGCCGAGTGATCATGAGAAAGAGACGAGGAGAGATGACAGGAGCGAGGTTTCCACTTCGTGAGCTGGAAACATGCAGCCAGCCTGCACATGTCCAGGTCAGAAGACACGTTCTTCCAAGGAAAGCAGGGGAAGAGGAAGATAGAAATCTTTCACCTTCATCAGACTCTGATCTGCTTCGTAACAAAAGACAGAAAACATGCAATGAATGAAAACATTTTAATCCCGAAAATAACGCGAAGTCGTAAAATTTTACACATGATGTCATGAGAAGAGAATACCTGCGGGTGCGCGCCGTCTTCTCGCCCAATCGTTTGGCACTGCACTAAATGTATTAATTCTCCCTGTCATGAAACACTTCAGAAAGAATATCAACCCACAAGCTATATCTTCTGCAAGCAAAAACTAGTTCAAAGACATTTTTTACTTAAACCAACCCCCCCCCCCCTTTTTTTTTTTCTTTGCTTTACTTACTGTCCTGGCATCTCGTCAATTTCCAATTTGCAATGACTTTTTCTTCCTAACTTCATTACAGCGCCGACGCCCCCCCCCCAGGCCAGGAGGTCACATAATTATCATGTGTGGGAAATGATAAGCATGTTTTATAAGTGAGAATTAGCTTTAATTGTGGTATACTGTTACAGTGTGAGCATAAAAAAAAGAAAGAAAAACAAACAAAAACCAAAAACTTGTAACGATTCTGCATCATTGAAACATTGTTCACTGGAAGTGATCGTTGATAATTTGACATGACTTGACTTGCCATGTAAAATACATATATTGTATGTTTTGGGGTATTTCTTTTTTTCTGTATTGTTTTCGATTAATATAAACCAAGTCAGTTACAGATACGTGTGTGTACATCAAGCGGAGGAAAGTCTGAATACCAGATTAACTTCTATGTCCTTCATGCGAATTGTTGCAATACTCATGTGACATCCTCATATCCTCACACCTCCACTTCCAGGTTTCACCTCAAACCCTGCCGTCAGAACCAATCAGAAATCCAGAAACAGGAAATAGAAACAAATGTGCAATGTGTCCTTGGAGTAACCAAAACAACTACCAGTCCAATTTCCTCTTTTGTCACTTTCCGTGTAGGCGAGAAGAGCGTGTTGCCTGCCCGGCTCTAACGTTGGCAGTTCTTCTGACATCCAGTTTCCTGAGTGAAGTCATTTCCTCAGTAGACGCTTTGCACAAACACAGGACTAATAACCAAAGACTCAGAGGGTGGGTGGGGGGGGTCAGGGAAACTCGTCTTGGAGAGCCGGTCTGACGGCAAAATGTTCCCCTTTTTAATTCAATTTCATCCTCTCATCCTTGAGCACAGATAAGGGACCCAGTAGCTGCGGTTAACTGGGAAAATATTAGGATAAATGGCCTTTATTAGTATTTTTCCCCATTATTCATAACAATAACAATACACCGTTTGCTTGGGTGTCATCGCTGACAAAAGCAGGGGTGCTTGTGATGCAAACAGAGCCGTGATAAATGCGTTAAAGCGACTCAAACTTAATCTAAACTGCATTACATGTTGTTTTGAATATAACTCCATGATATGCCCATCTTTAATGTACTATCAAGTGCAAGGGAGCAGAATTGCTTTAGTCTCCAAATTCAGAGCGGTGGGGAGAGAGAGGGGCTTTAAAACACTGTCTGTGAGAAATGCAAAATTTATGAATACCCCCCTCACATCTCAGCTTGATTTATGTGAAATAATAATACACTATTTAATGCTTAAACATAGCTAGGAGCGATCCCTGGCTATCAAGATGTACAATGGAGTAATGGGGCTGGAAGACAAATCACCTTGTGGACTTGTGATGCTTATTTAAAGGTGCTCAGGCAGATATATTAAACTATATGTAATTGTACACTAACTCTGTGCTGTAGGCAGAGGCGGCAAACACAGGAGGAGGCCAGTCGTGATGCAGATGGAGCAGTATAATCAATTTGACTCAAGCATCCACGGCAAAGAGAGAGATGGTGAGAGGAGGGAGGAGAGGGAAGACTCTTCAATCTGTTATAATGTCATCATATTTGGGATTTCACCTGTATTCATATTTCACCCGTATGGATCAATTTGAACTTTGAAAGTTTTAAAAACAAAATAGAGAAAAAGTTTTGAGACAGTTAATGCGGGATTTATTAAAGCTGATAAAAAAAGGGGGATGACAATAAATAAAGAAGGATGAGGTGATGAGGTTAATTCTAACTGTCGACTTTAAAGTTTTAGACGCGGTTTCGAACGGAGCTAGTGGTCACGCTAGCTGTGATTTATGATTCACTGATTGCCTCGTTTAATTAAAGTAAATGGCAGAGCCAAAGCCGAGCCAGATTGTCCTGATCTGATGAATTGGCCCCCGTTTTACCACCAAAAGCATGTAGGGTAAATAAACAGGGTAATTACAATGGTAAATGAAGCCTCTGTGAGCAAGCCGTGTGGGCTGTGGGTGGCTCACCCAGGATGTGCTGGAGAAGTGAACGCAAGGCGTTCCCGTAACTTTGTTTTATCATCTTACCTCTGTCTGTTAAAAAAGGAAAAAAAAAGGATCCAGCCATGCCAACAAACACACACACACACACACACTCTGGCACATAGAGCCACACACACAAACCACAGCTCCCCTCCCACCTCCATCCCTGTGTGTTCATGTACAATTACAGCTACGGTGATCCACAGGTGTTGAATTCTTCTGGCAAGCCATAAAACATGATATGCATGATTTGTGCAGTCAGCCAGGTCTGTAATTTCATTCTCCTTTTCTTTCATTTTCCCCTTCCTGGGCCACACGATCCATTTTCCTGCTTTATGAGAGTGCAGACACCCAGAGAGACTTTCAGGATGATTACATGGCCCGTACCATGGGGGGTCTAAGGAGCCAACACGCCAGCCTGAGAGCCGTGTCAAAACTGGGGGGGGGGGGGGGGGGGGGGGGTTAAAAAGAAGTGAAAAAAATAAAACAGCTATTTGAATAAACCCGTGAAAGCTCGAACCGCTCGAGGTGCGTTTGGGTTTAGACATTAACGAAAGCGAAACTATAGACTCATCAGACGAGCTGCATCAGGTGAAACATTTCTTGATCTGCTGGGGAATTTTACACTGGCGTATTTTACTGGTGTGTGGCAGGAAGGTCTGCGAGCGTGGGGCAAAATAAATCATACGCACCTCACATGCCTCATGTGTTTAAGGTAATATTCTCAAACACAGTCAGGCCTAGTGTCACAGTGTGTCTGTTGGCAGAGAACTGCAATGTCCTCCAGGGGAAACTAAACAAACTCTGCCTTCGACTTTTCACAGCGAAGCCAAAACGTGATCAGGGTGAGAGGTAGTTTCTCTACTGTGAACTTATCCAAACACACACACACACATACCGCAGATTACATTTTCACACATGCACACCTACAGTATAAACAGCAAAGGAAGGAAACTATAAATTGGGTTTGTACATATTAAAACCGAGTCATTATTATAATCCAATCCGAGATTCACACGGGCACATTTTCTAATATTACTCTGAGACTTACCGTGGCTTCCCGTAATGATAAACACAGTCATAATATCTATGTAAATAATGGCTTCTCATGGATTTAGAATTAGGCGATGTTAGTAAAAGGGTGTAGAAGTAGAAGTTCATGTGAAAGCTAAATAAGTCGCTGAACACATGTCTTCATATTTCTTTTCTTCTTCTTCTTTTTTTTGCAAACCTGTCAGCTGAAAGAACTCCTCCAGCATCAACCCACAAGTAAATAATATTTAGCCACAAACTGCGGCATTAATCCTGGCGTGTGATTGACATTTCATATCGGTGACAATACTCTGAATAATTAAAAACAGAAATCTTGAAAGGTAATAGCTTCTCAAATCCATTAAGTAGTTAAAGGTTATGAGAAAAAGCAAGGATTACTGCTCACAGCTAAACTCCTAATTAAATGACACTACGTAATTTGTTTCTCAATCCTTTTTCTCTCCATAAGCACACAGCGCAGGTTAAATGAATGGGCAATGAAACATGTGTGTCATTTACCGTCATTCTGAGGAGACAAAAAACAATCTTTTTTCTTTTTTTTCTGCAATTTTCTGTCTGTATGTATTAGAGCAAAAGCAAGTATGCTAGATTGGATAAGCAGGCACACAATTCCTGGCAAATTGTTTGCTTAATTACTTTTTCTTTGCCTTTTTTTCTTCTTTCTCTAAGCACACTTGTAAAGAGGGATGCTTCCCCCTCCTGGCTGCTCACAAGAAACTCAAAGATTCCTAGGTCTCCTGTGCCTGCCCTCCTGTTATTACTGCTTATGACCTCTGTGTGGACAAATCTATTTAACTACCATTTGCTCTGCATATATGTGTGTGTGTGTGTGTGTGTGTGTGTGTGTGTGTGTGTGTGTGTGTGTGTGTGTGTGTGTGTGTGTGTG
>JAOXYM010000019.1:17336984-17373765 GCA_028567055.1 Leptatherina wallacei
TGTGTGTGTGTGTGTGTGTGTGTGTGTGTGTGTGTGTGTGTGTGTGTGTGTGTGTGTGTGTGCAGACACCAATTTGCAAGGCTGAGTTTTAGTCTCCAGTGAAGTTTGTGTTTTTTTCCCCGTGATAGATCTGTTTGAAGACAGGAAACCCACTTAATGGAAAAGGTTTTGAGTATCATCAGGGAGACACCCGATGATCCACGAGTCATAATAATAATAATAATAATAATAATAATAATAATAACAGTTAGATTCTGACTGATGACAATAAATGTAAATAATTGTCCTTTTTCTTTTCAGCTCTGTGTTTTCTGTCTCTTCGCTGCCAAATAGAGAAAAGAGAAAAAAGGTTTGATCTTAATCCGACCAGTGGCTCTGAATTTAGTTCTACACGACTAAGAGAAACATATTTCACGAAATGTTGCCGTGGCTAAACTGTACTTTACAACATGGATTTCATGTTCCTGTATAAAATGCAGATAAAGGCTCATTTTAACTCATCTCACTGTCAAACGATGATACTGTGGCTTGATCTTCCCCTTTTAGCACTAGAAAAATACTGGACCAAAAAATAAATAAAGATAAATGAATATATAAAATGACACTGTTCATTTCTTATATAGTTATGTACTTATCTTATTTATTTTTGTACCTTATTATTAGTATTATTATTATTAATTATCATAAATTCCCTCAGGGGATTAATAGATTGCTTTTCCATTTAATTTTATTTCCATCAAATATCACCTCAAACAAAAGGGGATGATTTATAGTAACTCATTTCGGAAGAAGTAAAAAAATAAATAAATAATAATAATAATCTGAGGAGCTGGATGCAATCGAAAGGTTTGCTTGAAATTAAGTTAAAAAGTCACTTATAATAAATTCATTGACCTGTAAAAAAAAAGCTCATGAACCTCTGTTGAGTTTTATACTATTTTTCTTTGCGGTTGTTTTGATTCGTGTTTAAAATTTGTATGCGTTTACTGAATGCAAATTCACACTCAACCCCTGATGGGATGCTTTCCTCTGACTTATCCCACAAAGAACAGAAGTGGTCCGACCCAACGTGCTCAACGAGAGAACAGCTGAGTTGAGTTTCAAACGTCCACAGCCGGCGTGGACCATTCTGGCTGATCTGTCTCTGCTCACTGCAAGAGAGGGGGAAAAAAAGGAAAGAGGAGGGTAAGGCTGGGAAGAGAGGGAGGGTGAGAGCGTGAGAGGAGGAGGAGGAGGAGGGGAGAAGAAAAATGTAAGAGCAGCAAGCCTAGCAGATCAAAGAAAATAACATGGGAGAGGATATGAGTGCTTTGAGAAGTAATATAGCCGAGATAGCATCTGTTTTCCGTAGCATGCAGGAGGCTTGAGACAAGCCCAGGAAAAAGACAACGGAGAGTGGGTGCACTTTAGCCGAGGATAAGGCCAAACACAAATGGGTTATTAAGAAGCCCTCAATGTAATATCGGGCTGACATTAAAGTGTCTCTTTCGAAAAGATCCACGGCTGGAGATGGGGGGGAGGGGGCTTATTTTCCCAAACTGACAGTGATTAATTAATAATATGAGGGATGACTTAAAGGGCAGACTGTTTATATGAGTGGATGTGTATTCATTTATTTTCTTAAGAGACAAAAAGTCCTCACTTGCACACCTACTAAACCCCAACAAGAACTTTTTTTTTTTTTATTTACAAAAAGTTTGGAAGTCTGTTAATGATTAAAGTGGACCATTTCCACACCAGCTTGTCATTGGATTGTTCTGGAAAAAAAACACTCTCATATGAATTGCCTGATAATCAAATAATGTCTTCCTTGATCTGCACTGCAAGAAGCCAGAACCGGGTCCAGATTTCCCTGGTTCAGAAGTCATTATGTTCCCCTGCATTTCTTCCTCCCTCTCTCTCTCTCTCTCTCTCTCTCACTCTCTCCGTTTTATTCCTCTCCGTTTCTCTTATGCCTTCTCTATTTCTGTCTGCTTTATTTATTGCAGGTCCAGCGGTGTGGTACAAAGCCATTACCCGCGCATATGTACCTTTTTGAATAATCAATAAATAATTATTTTATTATTTAATGGGATCATATGGGAAAAGGAAATGGGTTTTATTACATAAATCCATCATGCGAGATGAATGGGCACACTTGTAAAGTTGGACAGGGGAGAAGGAAAGTCGGACGGGCCTGCGCCTCGACTTCGCATTGCTGAGCGCTTTCTCCATACGAGGCTGTAAATATGACATTTTGTCTCTTTGGGACTGTCAATTGGAGCGCACGAGGCATGATTGGGGGGGGGGGGACTGTAAATTCAGAGAGATTAATTAACCTTTTAGATTTGCAATTCAGCCCGGCATCTTTTTTGTGTACATTGTGACCCCTATGAGCGGAGAGGTGAGGGACCTGGCCGCAGTCGGGCCGAGGGAGTCTCGACGGCTCATTCCAAATGAGTTATTAACAGAATTTTTTGAATAGATGGAAAAATTGTAGCCTGGCCATTTAGTGTCATAAAGGCTGGGCTGGCGAGGCAGCAGGGGCCTCCTAGGGACAGGAGGCAATACCATTACAATCAAATCTGAGATGGAAGAGGGATTGAGCTGTCCATTCTGAATTTTTATATTGTCGGAGGGCTGGGGAGGAAATAATGCCATCCTGGAGTGTATTAACCTCTGGCTGGGGGAGAGAGGACGGGAAAAGTGTGAGGGTGAGAGAGAGAACGAAGGCAGGCCAAGGGAGGGATTTGAGATTGGACAGCGGGGAGGAAGGAGGGAGGGGGGGGGCAGAAATGAAGGGGCAAGACTCAGTTTCATGCCTTCTTCTAGGGAAGCCAAAGAGGGAGAGGCAGGGATATGAGATGGCCGAGAGACAAAGCTAGAACAGAGAACGTTGGGAAAGAAATAATGCAATAAGGGAAGGGGGTGAGAGTGAAAGAAGTGTAATGGGAAGAAAAGCTCATATGGATGGGGAAGCGTGGTGAAGGCAGAGGAGAGTTGATAGGAGAAGATATAAGACTTAAGGTTGGAAGAAGTGGGAAGTCTGGAAGGAATGTGGGAATGAAAGGGAAATGAAGAAATGTAGCAGCCGAAGTGGAGGTTGGATAGAAAAAAGTTTGTGGACTAAAGAAAAACCACTGCATGAGCTGTGGATGTAGCAGCCCTGCAGTTTGTTGCAGGAAACCAACAAATTCCTGCTTACAGACTTTTTTACAAAGATTGTGGCATTCACGAATGTTTTTATTTAATTATTCACATTAGGTCAGCTGGTAACTGTGCCATCAATTCATGGTTCCACCTACACTTAGCATGGCCTTTATTCATCCCAGACCCTGCTCACAAAAAGGCCTATCAACTGTTGCTGCAAGATACTACAAATCATGCCCTAGAGAGGAAGCAAATCTATCATAGCCATGCAGATTTATCTGCAGAGATTGATGAGCACTTATTTGGAATCTCTGAGTAACAAAGACCTGTTCTCATGGACATTTGCTATCGTTTGGAGCCAGTGTTGCAGAGCCAATGCACAATGCCCACACAACACATAAAGTTTCAATATAAAGCTGAAGAACAACTCAAAGACAAAAGGAGATTTAATTCTATTGCTATGCATTTTGGGTGTTTACCTATGCAACTAAGCAATACACAGTAGACAATTCTCCAGTACCAGTCGAAATTATTAGCAGAAAAACTACAAATAAAATAACATTAAGTTTTTAGACACTTCTTATCTGAGAAGCCTTGGCTGTCCAGGACATGCGATAGTAGGCCAAGGTGAGCTTATTCTTAACAATGAACTTTTTTTCCACTCACACCCCCCATGACGTATGCAGCTACAACTGTTGATTATATCTCTAAAAAATAGATGTGGAGTAGCTTCATACTACATCTAATGACATAGAGGTGTAAACCTGGAGAGGGAAACAATTAAGTACCCACAAACTTTACTCAGACAGCTGGTGAAATATATCTAAGATTCTTGAAACTGCAACTCCCAAAGCAAAGCTTAATTATATTTATCCAGTCATGATAACTCTCAGTTTATGCGACTAAATATATGAAGACAAGAAAAAATAATAGATGTGAGCAATCTGTTACAATATATTTAGCATTACTGCTTCTTCCTGTCTTTTTAAAATGACCAATTATCATTTGTTTCTCTGATTTTTGACTTGATCCGGAGGAGGTCAGCCTTTTTAAATTCCTAAATGAACATTCATTAAATACAATGTCAAAACAACAAGAACAATAAAGGATGTTATTAATGTTGTGAATAATCACTTCTGTCTGCTGAAGCATTTCAAACCAGGAACACGTTAAGGAACAGGATTTACCGGATAAACTTGTAATCGTGATGTAGACTGAGGTGACAGGACACGGCAAGCTCTCCAACTCCACATGGATTTTCCTAGAGACGTAAGTCCTTCACATCCACCATGCTTGTTTTCCTTGAATTAAAAAAAATGTATTAATCCACTTTTACTTTTCTTAACCTAAACCGCACCGGACTAATCAATTACACTTCTAGTATATTCAATTAAGCTCGTGTTATGTTTCGACGGAATGACGCAATTCACCTGTTCCAGCGCGTGTCTCCTCGACCAATAGCGTCGCAGTTCAGAGGTCGGAGCGGGGCGGAAGTTGTTGGCTGCTCCTGCCACTGCAGCAAATGCTTTTAGCCGTTAGCCGGCTAACAGCCTTCCTGTCGCGTTTTGGCTTTCTTGTCACTGGGAAGTGAAGACATGAAACAGTTTTGGTTGAACGAGAGATGAAGGCGGCACGTTCAGGGGAATGATTTTCTCGAGTGTTGCCTCTGAAAAAGAGGATAAGCACGAGCAAAAATAAAACCCGGAAGTGTTATCGAAGGTAACAGGCTCGCTATTGTAGCTTCGTTGATTGGCTAGGAGCAGCATATGTCGCTAATAGAAATGGTTGTGGAAAGATTACATGAAATACTGCGATTGCCACTGCTATTTAACATGTGCCACATAGTGAAATGACCGCCTTTACGTTGATCTTTACAACCAGCAGCTTTGTAGTCTTGCTAACGTTACCGGTGATCATACTGTGCCTGTATTATTAAGTACATGTAACCGTATCATTATGTTCCTCTTTTGTCATATCACACAGCAAAACTAATATCTGAGCCAGTGTTTGGGGTAATATTATGTGGGGATTTGAGAATTAGTATAGTTAAATTGAGACTAGAATGATTAATAATGTCATCAAACTTGTTGAAAACCTCTACAGTATACTTTGAGCTCAGACAAGTCAGGGCTGTGATTACCTTTTACTAAAGAGAGCAAAGAAGGAATAATATCATGCACTAGAATCCAAAATATGTCGAGTAAAGGGGTTATATCCGATTGCAGACTCATCAACAGTTCATATAAGACTCTTATTCAATTCCCTGTTTAAGTCTTGATAATGTTTTTGTTTGGATTTTGGGGACATCTCCACACTGGTCTCTGTGATGCACATTTACACTATTTATTAGTCAAGTTCCCTCCATTTGTGGCCACAGTTGTAAGGCATTCACAAAAAAAAGAACCAATTTGTTTTTATTATCAACCTTGCTGCAAATGGTTTCATTCAACTTACAACTTCATTTTATTTTCCCCACAGAATATCCCCCTCATACATGTTTTTGTATGCATGCAGACCATAACTGATGGTCATTACAAACAAATGTAATTTTAATAACACTAAATCCAAGAACCTTCCTTTAATTTCATTTGGCTTAGAGTACCTATTTAAACACATAAATTGCCACAGAGTAAAGGCAACTACTTACAAATACACATAAAAGTAACCTTTCCTCTCATATCACAGCTAGTAAAAAAAAAAAAAAGTCAGCATAGTTTATTTACCTTATTTAACCTCACCTGGTCTGATTCTTGCACTTGTTTTTTTACAAGATGATCACATCTTTACCCTCTGAATGGTCACTACTTTTATAATCCCACAGCTTCCAGCAGCTGCAGACGCAATGAGTGCCAAATATGGCTTGGTGGGCTACAACAGTTCACGGAAGCACATTTCCATCTCCATCCCTTCGTCCACGGAGGTGATGTCCCCTCACATAAAGTCTGTGGAGGAGCTGAAGGTTCTGGGAATCAACCTCACCAGCATGAGCGCCCCCACGCAGTTCTTAATCTGTGTGGCGGGAGTCTTCGTCTTTTACCTTATATACGGATACTTACAGGTAACACACAAAAAAACTAAAAACTTTAGTTTAAGTTGCTGTTCATATTGCTTGTATCTGTTAAAGAAAATGATGGGACGGATTAAATGTAGAGGTTTGTTTGAGGGTGTGTTTTCTTTTTCTGTTTTTGCGCCACACAGGAGTTAATATTTTCTGTGGAAGGATTTAAACCTTTTGGTTGGTACCTCACACTGGTCCAGTTTGGCTTCTACTCCTTGTTTGGACTCGTAGAGCTCCAGCTCACACAAGACAAACGCAGAAGGTACAGATTAACATGATGCTGTGGTCCCCAGATAGCCAACCATACCCTTCTGTTTCCCTGACATACAGAATATTGTTTCTCTTCTCCTCCAGGATACCAGGGAAGACCTATATGATCATTGCATTTCTAACAGTGGGCACAATGGGCCTGTCCAATACCTCTTTGGGCTACCTGAACTACCCCACACAAGTTATCTTCAAGTGTTGTAAACTCATTCCAGTCATGATTGGAGGAATCTTTATACAAGGTCAGTTGTTTTCAAATATATATGTATTTATTTATTTCTAGTAATGAACCACTCCATGATCTACCATTTTCATTGAGAATTTTTTCTTTTTTCTTTCTTTTCTTTTTTCTTCTTTCCTTCCTTTATTTCTGTAGGCATTGTGATTGCATTACATGTGGTTTACAGTGTGCAAAAGTCTTGAGCCACCCTTCATTTCTTTATGAAATATCAGGAAAACTAGAATTAGCTGCAGCAATTTATTGAAACGTGTAAATAGAAATGGAAATCCCGTATATAAGGCAAAAACACTTTGACAAGCTTAAAAGTGAATATTTGGTCTGAGCGGCTTTGCTCTACAACACAGTCTGAACCCTCTTAGACACGTTTTCTTGTCATTTCTTTAAGTAGTCTTCAGGAATAGTTCTCCAGGCTTCCTGAAGGACTTTCCAAAGCTCTTCCCTGGATGTTGGCCGCCTTTTGTTCTGTTTCCTGATCAAGATGGTCCCACACTGTTTCATGGATGTTGAGCTCTGCTCTTTGGGGAGCATTCATCCCTCCATCAGACCTGCTGCCACTGATTTTCAGTCCGGTTCTTGTATCATTTGGCATACCTCAGCCTTTTCTCCCTCTTTCCCTTTCCTTAACAATGTTTTCTTCCATGGAAACCATGCATGAGCCTTCCACCAACAGTAGATGGATCAACTGAAGGTCTAGATGCATCTCTCTGTGTCAGGTCTTTGCTGGATTTGTTCCTATTTCATAAGAACATCCCTTTCAGATAGAATTTATCTGCTGTAGATCATTCTTTTAGACATAACACTTCTTTATTGTTCAGTTTCTTTAAATGTTTTCAGCACACACTGTACATCATGCTGAGATATGCCAAGTTTGGGAATCACCATGTAATACTTCTACTTTCTGCCTGTAAAACTGTTATCTTTGGTATTTTTGATAGATGCAACTGAAGAAATGGGAACAAATAATGTGTCCGTGACAAGCTGATAGTATCATAATGCCTAAAGATCCTGTTTGAAATGGGTTCATCCCTTGAGTTAGGAACCTTTTTTATGCTTGGATGTTTCATAGGTCAGAGTTTTGTGGCTTTACGAACAAAACATATTCGCTTGAAAATGGCCAGGAATCGTGGCTGGACTGTTAATGGGTGAAAAAGTCCAAAGACAAGCTTTATAAGACCTTCATAGAGCCTGGAGAACTTTAACTCTATGACAGGTAAAGAAATGGTTGCTAACTCAACACCTGCTTTTCAAACAACATTAACGGTGATCTGGATCATCAGCTAAACCGATGATTGGAACGTCATTTAGTTCCTCTTTTCATCACTTAAACTGGAATTATATATGTGATTTTCACCCAAAATGTTTGGTAAGAAAATGAGGAAAAGCATCTCTTTCTCTGATTGCAGCCCCGTCGTAAACAATGAATCACTTGTTGCATCACTTTCTTTAAAGAAAAAGACTTTTTCTTTCTGTTCACCTGATTTAGGCCAGACAGGTAGACTGTAGAAGAGGTTACACTCTGCACCTCAGCTCTGTCATCACACGAATCTTTTGAAGCGATGACCGCCTTTCAACTTTCAGTGCACGGCTTTTTATCCACTTCTGTTGTTTTGGGTCATCAGATCGCAGGCAGCGGCGCTCGCACTTTCTCCGTGCTCTTGGTTCTGTCTGTCTTTTCATCCTCAAACTGGTCTTCTCAAGGTTCTGTGTCCTGAATGTCAGACAAGTTTAGTTTTTCTTTTTTCCTATTCCCTCCCTCCTTCCTCCATCCCCCTTTCTGTGGATGAGTAGATGTGAGGACCGTGGTCCCTCAAGGGTTAGAGTGGGAAACATTTGTTCACGTAGAATGCAAAGAGGAACGAAAGTGGGAGAGGAGGATGGATGGATGGATGAAGGGAGGGGTTTTTGGGGTTGTATCTGATGTGAGGCCCTTCAAAGGCGAGTGGGAGAATCAAAGCCGACCACAGCCAACCTGATGCTGCGTCCTCTTGTCAAGCTTAAGGCATCCATCCATCAGTCTGTTTTCATCTTGTTGTTTTTCTCCCCCACTTTTCCTTTTTCCTTTTTTTTTTTGTGCATTGTTTCATCTACATACTCACAAACTTTGTATTGTGAAGCATACTCGTTTGTAAAACTTGTACTAGTTCCGTTTTTAATTGAATCCAACGTCAGCTATTTATTAAAGGTGGGACAATATTTAAAGAGTTCTCTCCCCGTTCCAGTTTTGTCGGTGAAAGTTTCTGTGTTTGTGTTGAAGGTAAACGCTATAATTTGGCAGATGTATCTGCTGCTGTTTGCATGAGTCTGGGACTCATCTGGTTCACCCTCGCTGACAGCACAGTGGCGCCCAACTTCAACGTCACAGGTAATTTGTTCAGGATCCTGCAAACTTTAGTGGTTTTCAGATAAAGCATCTTCACGCTGTCGCTGCAGTCCAGTGGTGTTGCTTCATACCGGATACACAGCTTTATTTTGATGATTCTTAATAAAAGACGGATGTAGGTATTACGACATCATGCGGTGATCTCTAGGCTCCTGTTTTGAAGCCTCGAGGTCTGCATCCTGACTTCTGTCATTCAGTTTCTCAGGATTGAAACAGTAAAGTCATCAGAAATTTTTTTACTGAGCTGACAGAACCAATTAAATATTAGGTCATTTAAGAATCTATTTCACATCAAATTTTTTGTCTACATGTATTTTTTTAAGGCATTTGCACATGTTAACTGCAGGTGATTAACTCTTTTTGTTTGGGTTCAGCTTGGTTTTCCTTCCAGATATTGACCACTGAAGTCCATAAAGATATGTAAAACGTCTTTAAGAGCAACACTAACTCTTTTTGGGGGGGGGGGGGCATTTGTCCCAGGACTGGGCACTTTCCTGCAGTTTTTATATCGTTTTCCCGCTCCAACACACCTGAGACAAATTAAATGAATCTCTAAGAGCTTGTTGTCGAGTTCTGCACAAGCCTGTAAACGACCCAGATATTTTGTAGCGGGGAAACATCTAAAACCTGCAGGATGGTGGTCCTCGATGGCCAAACTAGATTACTAATTTGTAATCAGACTACTTTTTGCAGCTACAGAAGTGGCCATGAGAAACAATGCAGGTTTCAGGCACTTTGACATTGGCTTCATTTCTCAGACCCAGAGACCACATCCATCTTTTATGAGCATTAAATATCTCGTCTTATCTCAACAAAACAGGAGTTTTAGTCACACTGATACATTCATTCTGTGTTTTAGGGTTTTAGCATATCTGTCTCTGAAACATTAAACAACAGATTTACACTTATATCGGATATTTATATTCCTAAGATGTGTTTTTTATTATTTCATACTGCCTAAAACATGAAACTTTGGTTCTTACAATCCATGTTTAGCTGGTAATTATTGTCTTTTTTTTGTTTAGTTAATTGTTCAGGAAAGCATGTTTTGTCAGATCTCCAACATATGTTTGTGCTTCCTCACTTCATGCATGTTTTTTTGTTTTGTATTTTTGCACATGCACGGCCCGCAGGCGTTCTCCTCATCTCGCTGGCGCTTTGCGCAGATGCTGCGATCGGGAACGTGCAGGAGAAAGCCATGAAACTCCACAACGGCTCCAACTCTGAAATGGTAGCTGCCGCGTGAATCTTCCTGAATAACGACGCATTCGTATCGGGATGTTGGGAAGATCCGGTGGTCATGTGGTTTTGTTGTTGGCAGGTGCTGTACTCGTACTCCATCGGTTTCGTCTACATCCTCACAGGCCTGCTCTGTGTGGGCGGGCTGGGGCCGGCAGTAGCGTTCTGCTCAGAGGTGAATATATCTTCTGAGTTCATGTCCCTGCCATTAATATGTTGTGTATATTTACTGCAGATTAATCAACGCCAATGTCCATTATGATGATAAATGTGTCCTTTTTTTTTCTTTTTTCTTTTTTTTAGTATCTTGCTGCTGGTTTTTGATATAGTTAGAACACAACTGAATAGCCTAAAGAAGACATTCATATTTGATTATCTGCTCCCTTCCAGCATCCTGTGAAGACATACGGTTATGCCTTCTTTTTCTCTCTTACGGGTTATTTTGGGATCTCCTTTGTGTTAGCCTTAATCAAGCTCTTCGGTGCCCTGGCTGCAGTGACAGGTCAGAGACACAAGAAAAGTTATTTTTCTGTCTTCTCAGATTCTTTTTTTGATCTTCTGTACTGAAAATAGCGAAGCTGTAAAGTGTGTTTAACTCATCTTAGAGGTCTAATTCCAAAGAAGTAAAAAAAACTAAAACATAAATAAAAATGTCATGAATTATTATTTTATTCACAAAACAACATGATTAACATATTAAATGTTGAGGGAGATTTTTTTTTTTTTCCTGTTTGGTGAAACATGAGCATATCTTTAATTTGATGGCGGCAGCAAATCTCAGAAAACGTAGAATTAGGTCTTTCCTCTTTTCTATTAGCACCAGCCTGTAAACATCTGGAACTAAAGACACCAGCAGCTGGAACTTTGGGAGAACAATGTTACCCCATAACTTCCTGATATATAACTTAGTCTTGGGTCTTCTTTGATGTGTTTTGTGTTTTATGATGCATTGAATGTTTTAATTTGGTTTATCAGCCAGAATCCTTTAACACAAGCCCTGCTGGTGTCAGAGATAGAACTAACATTGTTGTACTGAAGTCTGCAGGAACATCTGTTCCTCTAAAACCTGTGCATACTTTCAGTATTGATGTGCACGGTGGGAGTTCCATAGACATTAATGCAATTTTGAACTGAGTGCCGGTGGTCCTTCTTTTTTATCCAGAGGATGCAGGGTCCACAATATACAAAAAAAAAAAAAAATTCAAGAAGTACTCAACAGTTTTAGTCCATTTAAACTGAGCTTTGGTCCAGAGGAGACAGCAGCATGTCTGGTTCCTGTGTATGCTTCTTGTTTGCACGGTGGAGCTTTAACCTGTATTTCAGGTCACGGTGAACCGTGTTCACAATAAGTCTGTGTTCCTGAGCCCTGCAGAGATTTTCCATTTTCTCTTCGGATTCTAAGAATATTTTCATATTATGCCTTGTAGATGATGGAAACTTCAGTCTGTCCAATATTACATGGAAGAGAATTCATTTTAATTTTTACTCCACAAGTTTAAGGATCTATTTTCTTCAGATTGTTGAACCTCTGCACATGTTTACTTCCGAGGGACTCTGCTCTTCTAATACCCCATCATACGAATGATCTGTTGTTATTTATTCTTATTAACTTCAACATGTTCCTCCAGCTGTTTCTACGTTGTCCCTCCTACTTTTCCAGCCTTTTCTTGCCACCGCCCCAACTTTTGTTTTAACCTCATTGCTGCCATCAAATTCGAGATGAGCTAATGTTTTTCATGAATTAGAAAAATCTCTCAAGATTAGTTTTTTTTTTCTATTCTGAGTAAAATATTTCCTTATTAGACCTGAAAATAATAAACGTGTCGGTTGTCTTGCAGTGACCACCGGGAGAAAGGCCATGACTATTGTACTTTCCTTCATGTTCTTCGCAAAACCTTTCACTTTTCAGTAAGTACCGCCACCTTTCCACTTTGAATACTTTTTCTCTTAGTTTAAAGTAAGTCCAAAGTGTGACCACTGGCCTTGATCCAGCTTCCCTGGCTTTCATCTCCTCAGTCCACTCTCAGACCCTGACTCCTTCTGTTGCTCTTTCTTCTCCCACTGATTTGCCCTCCAACGCTGTTGTGCTGTCAGAAGGGACTCGTTTTCAGAGTACCTCTCCAGCTCCGTTTCTCCGTCGTGACTTTTGACGTGCATGTACATCTTGCTTTACTAAACTTTGGTGTATCCTGGCCAAATTCATCCTCCCTCTAGCTGCTGCGTGCCCTGCTCCGTCCGTGTCTGCACTCAGTTAACATAAACCAAGAGATCATTTTATAAGTATCCTGATAGAAATCTAACAATTTACTAATGAATTATGTCAAAATATGATGTTAAACTAAATTAGCAATTGTTTAGTGATGCAGCAGCATTAATCAGGCTCATTCACAGTCAACTAAACAAGTGAAACTAGATTAACTTCAGCTGAAAATGTAAAAAAAAGAAAAGATATAAATATATCTTCTTTTTTTTTTTTAAAGAAAAGATGCCCTGTGGAATTTTTCCTGAACTCAAAGTTTTACTGAGTTTTGCTCATTAAATCTTTTGTGTCCTTGAAGTTGAACAAAAACGCTGCTTTTTCATCCTTTCTCTTGTAACATTTCTTTTTTCGCTTGTAGTTTTCTCTAAATATTGACTGTCCTCTGGCATCGCTGCACCTCTACCTGCATTCAAATAGAAGACACGCACATGCACGAAAAAGCAACCCCGCTAGCAAAAAACTCCGCAGGGTTTCATAAATAAGGAAATCTAATAGAAAACGTATAAACTGCTTCCTGTTTAACCTCGCTTATATTAATAGAGTCTATGTTCTCACATTAGCTTATTCCTTGTTTTTTAACCTTTCCAATTTGCCTTTTTATCAGGTACATCTGGGGTGGCCTTCTGGTGCTCCTCGGCATCTTTTTGAATGTTTACAGTAAAAACAAAGACAAAATGAAGCTCCCTTCAATCAACGACCTCAGGAGCTGGCTGCTAACAACGAAGAAGGTCCGATTTCTTTCGCAGAACGTGTAGGAGGCACCCACAAGTACATCGGAAATCCTGCACAGGCGGGCTGCTTCGGCCTGCTGCTACAGGTGTAACGTCGGCCCACGCTTTGGGGGCCGCGTCGCCGCCATCATTGAGCCATGGATGGATATACAGGGTTTGACCTCCAGTCAGCGATGAGATTTCATCTGTATCTGCCGGCACGTTGCTGGTTAACTGAAAGAAAACCGAAGGAAATGTAAATGTTTTTTTGTTTTTTTTTTTTAAAAAGGGGGGAGAGGATCAGTGCCACGTGGGACCCTTGTAAATCAGCGCTTTAGAGCCCCACAGAAACATTCCCAACGTGTGGAGTACAACGCCGAGGACGTGTAGGACTCTCTGAAGGGAAGCCAGTTCTTTAGCTAACCAAATTGCACACTTTTGCACTGGAATCAACTCAAACACTTAAACCCTTAAGTGGTTGGAAAAGAAGAAGAAGGAAAAAAAAAAGAAGTAGTGTTGGAAAGCAAGAGTACAGAGAGACGAGCTGATGTGTGTCATGTCTGGAATGATTGTCGCCCACCCTTCGAAATAAAAGGAATAAATACATTTTGGTAAAAAAGCCTATTTGCCCCCCCGCATGTGCCAGAAACATGGATCAAAACGGTGTTTTACATCATTATTGTCTTTATAAAAGTGGCTTTCATAGTTTTAACTGTAATTTCTATCTGTTTAATAACAGAAAATGTGGTTTGTGTGGTCATGTGATGAAATTTTAGAGGGAAAAAAAAGGATCATTTGCTCCTCTGTACATCAACTATGTCAACTGCCATAATTTGCTGACCATATTCTGGGTGAAAGGGTGAAGCTCTTTTTACAATAAAATACGTATTTAGTAATTACAGCGGATTGTGTGAGTTTGGTTCGTCAGCCCACCCCTCACTCTCTCCTCTTGCTCCGCTTGAGAGAAGAGTTGAAATGTTGCCAAAAATCTTTGTGTGTGTGTTTATCCCTCCAGTGGCCTTGGGCATCTTTGATTAGGAGTCCTGAAAAAAAGATAGTGCTTTTAGAGAGAAAATAAACAGCAGTGTTCTCCTTCTATTCATTTGAAGCCCTCATTTTCTACGTGTCAGTCACAGAAATGCCAGTTCAGTCTCAAACTCGTGCTGGTTCTAGCAAAACTACTGTCTTGTATTCATCTTGAGGCCAAAACACTTTCCTCGTTGGCTTTAGGGTTTCTGTCAGTGATGCATTTACATTACTGTGTTACAGTAGGTGATGTGGAGTCCTGCTTTTACTCTTAGATATTATGGTGCATCTGGTTTCAATCCTGATGTGCAATCGATTGCAGAGATGCTCGTTTCCTCAGAGATCTCTGCTTGTCCAGTCCCATCCACTGTTTTTTGTTCACAACAGAGGAGATTTTGTTTTTAGGGAATATTGGTGGATAATTATGTCTGGTATTGTTCAAAATCATTGCTTTCCAATTTCATTTAAACGGCTGCATTTTAACCGGCGCAGCTCTGAAATCTCTTCAGAGGTGTGTAAAGTTTTATTTCAACGAAAGCTGAAAATCTGATGAAGTTCAGTTGAAATGATGAGGATATATATTTGCCCCCCCCCCCCTTCATTTTCGTCTCCTGCGTAGCCGTGAGTTCGTCACCGCCACGCTGTGAAACGGCAGAAGACGTGCCAGCGCAGCAGGAGACGGTGGCTGAGAGGGCTTCTCCGTGTGATCCTAATAGAGGCCTACATATTACAGTCTCGCTTCCAAGCTGGAAACCTAAAGCTGGGCCAATTAGTAATTTGGTATTTCATCAAATTTGGCAGCTTGCGCGTGATGACAAACTGACAAAGATCCGTTCTCCTTCAGGGGAACCTTTGGCACTGCAACACAAAAGACTTGGAAGTTTTTTTTCCACAGCTAAATGGCAAGTGCTGCACAGATTTGGGAGGATGTAACTCAATTGAAAGAGAGCAACTTTGGATCCTTCTGTGTTTAGCTAGAGTCGGGTTTCACAAAGGCACAATACGGGGTGGGGGGGGGGGGGGGGGGATTATGTTCTGGATGCCTTTTGCTGTGCTTAACTACTATTTTTTGTATGATTGATGAAGAGAGAAACAGTCCATTAGAGGTGGAGAGGTCACACTGCTGTACTAAAAACATTAGTTTGCCATTACACACGTTTTGATGTGCGGCGTGCAATGCTGCTTCATCGCTATGGGAACAGCTATTCTCTTTCAGCTCCCTGAAAGGTCATTATGGGATGGGAAAGCCCAGTTGACCCGAGGCAAAGTACATCATTTGTCTTTCAGCACCAGGAGAACACACCTAACAAAGCAGACTGACCCCTGTTAGAACACACAGATTTTCAGCCATTTTTCACAGCCACAGAGGAATATGCTGTCCACTGTTTGTTTTTATTGTTAAACACAAACATTTTTCTCCATCATCTCATTTATTTTAAGTATTCTCTTGATTATTTGAAGGATATTCTGTGATACAGATATAATGCAGAAACTCAGATAGGCCTTCCCTCGAGGCTGAGCTCTTTTATCCATCTTTTTCTGTTTCTATTGCCTCTTCTTCCTTCACACACACACACACACACACACCTGCTATCCTAGGCTATCCAACCTCTGGTCTCATTCGGTGTGCGGTTCAAGCTAATAAATAATGGGAGGTGTCCAGAGCTCATCATTCCAGCAAATAGGCTGCTATATAATATGCGGTTCACTTTAGATAGGTTGCCATATAATATGTGGTCAGACCTTGGACGGCCACAGCGGGGAGGGCTGGCAGCCCATTCATTATGGGTGCAATCGGTTCGGTGGGGGTGGCGAGGTGAGGGATGTGCAGTCGCTCTTGGAAATGTTGGACACGCTGGCTCGCTTTCTCACACGTGCACATGTGCAGACTCTGTCATACGTAGTAAAACTGGAGATTTACAGCGTATATTTTCTAACATGTTAACGTCTGATGACATTTAAAAATCCAATCTGGGATTTTTGTGGGTACCTTTCACCTCCGACTGCAGCCTTTAACCCACAGCATGAGAACCTCCCTGTATCTGATTTTTCATCATGATTTGAGTTAAAAGTTCACGCTTTGCCAACTTCACTGTTTTTAAAGCCACAACTGCAGTAAAACAAGTGGAAACTCTGATGTTTGTTGCAAAAAATATGCCTTTCATTGTAAATTATTCTTCCAGTGGTTGCTTCACTAACTGACTCGCATATCTCCTCCAACACTCTGGAAAGTCTGTTTTGGTGTTTTATATGTCAGGTGGGACGAAGGGCTCATACTGTAGATGTATAATAGCACCATTATGCTTTGTTACCATTACGCCCTTCCTAGTGTTCAATGTAAGGAAATGCACTTTTCCTTTTTTCCTGAGCTTCACCTAGTAAGAGAAGCTATATTCATGTTTCATTATTACACAAAACTGAACAGTTTGCCTGTCGAGTTTCATGTAGTCGCTGAGTAGAATTACTATAGAACAACACTATAAAGAAAGATGTATGTTACAAGAGAACGGTTTGTTTGGGGAAGGTCTTTGTCTTGTCAGAGAAACCACACATTGCATGTTTAAAATTAAGCTTCTTTTTTTTTCAGCAATTACCCAAAATTGGACACTTTTCATGATTGTTGGAGATGATTAGAGCTTTGTGCATTATCCTGCTGGAAGTAGCCATCAGAAGATGCTCCACTGCGCTCATAAAGGGATGGACATGGTCAGCAACAATGCTCAGGTAGGCTGTGCTGGTTAAACCAAGCAAAAGTGGCACTAAGAAGCCAAATGTGTGCCAAGAAAATATGCTCCCACACCATTACACCAATGTGCATTCAGAGATGATATTGTGCATATCTTGGTTGTAATTAGGGGTTATTTGACTTCCTGTTGTCTTTCTATCATCTCCAACCAGTCTGCCCCCATGTCCTATCCTATCCTTCCTTCACTCTGTCTCCTCTCCTTCCCTCTTTCCCTCACTCTCCACAGCTGCCTTCCTCCACATCTCTTCCTCCTCCTGCCTCAGACTCATTACACCCCACCCACCCATGCCTCAGCTTCTGCGAGAAGCTCTCCTCATATAATATGATGGCCATCTGCTAGGCTGAGCCACGCTTCCCAAAAAGCCCCGGGGCTAGATGTTTATCTGCCGTACCCCCCCCCCCCTGTCTCCCCCAACTCAAACTCCTTTAAGGATGCAAAACATATCAGCAATCATCACAGCTACAATTAGCACAGGTGCTTCTAAGCTGTAAAGTGATCTGGAGAAATGGGAGGAAACATAATTGAAGTGGATTAGAGCGAAGAAGTGGGAGGGAAAAAATGAAATAAAAATTCCAGAGGCTTGGACAGCAGCCCTTTTCCATACTGCTGTTTGAAATTCACTGTGCTGTGATTAAAGCTGGAGCAGAACGGCGGTGGAGGTCCTGGCAAGGAGTTTTGGTTTTTAACAGCTGTTTAGTGGTTTGTTTGTTTTCTTTGTTTTTTAGCCTTCTGTTCCTCAAATGTAGTCTTGTCGGACTGAAATATGGAGTTGGAGAGCACGGTTGTCAGTTTGTTGTACATGAAAACTGGATGTATTTTGTAGCTTCACCTGAGGAGCCTGTGCAGCCGTGTGCCTGTGTGGTCTCCGCGTGGGCTTCATATGACAAACGAAGCCTTCTCGTCATCATAGCTGACAACATGGCAGCAAACATTTGTGCATACACATGCAAACAAATGCTCCGCCGTGTGCAGACGCTCGCACCCTCACGCAAACACCATTTTTGTGTTGCTGGAGCTGGGTTGAAATATTCCGCAGCAGTCACTCATGAAGAGAAATTCTTAATAATAAATATCCAGCCAATAATGAATGTGCTGCTGGCTGCAGTTGTCTTGGGGGCATAATATCTAATTTCCTCCCAATGTTTCATATCCCTACTCCTGCATGTCGACGTAGTCCATCATTACACCCCAATGCAGGTTCCTATCACTTTTATTTATTTTTCAAATCAATATATAAATCAAAGCCTGGACAGATGAGATCCAATAAATTACTGAGTGCTGGACAAATGCAGAATGTTAACTGTGTACCAGGAGAGGAGATTCCCATGGGTGCTTCCTGGTCTGTGTGCTAAAACAAAATATACTAAATGTCACACTAAATCACAGAAAACTTGAATATTGCCCTGTGCTGTTTTTAATACAAGTGGAAAACCTCCATAATTTTATATGAATGTATTTTGTGAAACTTGATGATGAGCTTTCCATTTTTTTTCCCTCTCATGTCTTATTGAATTAGATCTTTTGCTTTTATTCGAAATGATCAAAAATGAGTCAAGCAAGTCATGCACGATGTGCCCCTCATGGTTTAGCAATAGATATAGAAGTGTTTGCATGATGCCCATGAAGAAGTGGGGCCATCCTGCATCCCCTTCCCACCAGACATCCATGGAAATTGAACTGGAGGATGCAAAAATGGATCAGCAGAGCAATGATCCTCTGTATACCAGTCGCAGTGTGAGTCACCTTCTTCTGTTCCAAGATCAGCCACATGGAAAAACAGGAGACCCAGTATAAGATGGGGAAGAGAAGGTGGGGGTAAGAGGGTGCTGAACCTGGTGAAATAGAGCATAGAGAACGGTGGAGGATACTCAGAAGCCTTGGAAACCTGCAGCTGCCAGACTGAATCCTCACTGAGGGCTCACATAGGTGTAGGGGGCTAACCAGTCGGCTTGGGCTCAGACTTATAACATGAAGAGTGGGCTTGTAGGGTACACACACACACCAGCACACACACACACACAAACTGAGAGCTTTACCTGAGTGCAGCAATCATCGCTATCAGCAGGGAATATGCTACCATCAGGCCCCATAACATCAGAGAGCACCTTGGCACTGACGCCACATGACATGCATATGTGCGGAGGCAGCGTGAGACGATGCCAGGCCAGGCAGCAGCAGGGGTTTGAGGGAGATTCCCACTGACAGTGGTCCAAAGGGGGGGAGGGGGTAAACCCACTGCTATCATGGAAGGAACACAAAGACAGAAGCAGAGGCACATTAGTGATAAGAATGAGAGAAATGATGGTGTTAGCTGTTAATATCAGTTACATTGGCCCAAAATTATATTTGCTACAGAAAGACTTCACAACTGTTATTAATGATTTTTTTTTTTTACTATTTAAATAAATATTCTGTTTTCTTGCTTCATGATCAGAAGCAGGATTAACCCTTAACAAGTCACCATCACATACACAGGACTAAAATAGAAACAGACAGCCACTGAAGCTTCCTCTCTCCACTAGAGCTGATGAAAGAAAACAGGACCACCCAGAGAAAACCCACAAAGGCACTCAGAGAACATGCAACCTCCACACAGAAGGCCACAGTCAGCCAGCAGGTTTAAAACCAGAACCATCGGGCTTTGAGGCTACAGTGCTAACTAGTGGGTCACCTGCTGCCCTGATCAGGATGCAAAAAAAAAAATGTTTTAGCAAAAATATTTGCTTTAGAATCTAAGATGAGCTAAATGTTCAGGACACTGGAAATATGGAAACTCCTGCCTCCTCTTTGGACTCCATTCAGCATCATGTCAAAGTGTGTTGATCAAGGACATTTTGAAAGAACACACATTTTAATACTTCTACTAAGTATTTTCATCCCTTTGGCTTTGAAAATGAAAGGAAACAAAGAAAAGGTGTCATATAAGTTTTTTGTGTGTGTGTGTGTCTGAGTGTATTCGGATATATGAAGTGACTACCAACAAAAACACTCGACCTGATACAACCCCGTTACTTGGGTTAAGGTTGCCAAGGTCCCAAAACATCTCACATTATCATTTATCTTTTCATCTTCATGTACTGCCTCACATCAAGCTGCATATTCTGCATCTCAAAGTTGGAAAAATTCTCATCAGTAGTTATGTGACTTAATTTCAGAAAGAAATTGACTAATAATGCTCTACCACTGCTTTGTCTAATAATTTATATCCCAACCTGACAGCTTTTCTTTTCTAGTTGTTACTAGAAGTTCCAACGACACAACAGCAGACCCTGTCCTTACAAAAACAATCTTGTAAACATCTGTGAAAGGCTGTCCACATAGGCAACATTTCCAAGCATTAGCCTTTAAAAACTGAATCCAACCCCAGCCTGCAGTAAAGCTCGGGGTTTACCGAGCCTATTCATAAAAATCACATTATTTTGCTGCATCTACGATCAATCCGCTGGCCTTTATGTTGCATCAGTAGCATTTAATCAACTTGAGTCAATTTAGTGCATGGCTAATGATGGAATTGTAGCTAAAACAGGTTTCAGTACCAACTCCCAAATTCAAGTACTTTAGATTAAAACTTCCACATGGGAAGCTAGGTAGTACATCTATGTAAGCTGGCACCTCAAGGACAAAGATCTAACCAGAGGCTGAAAGTTACAGTCGGCCCAGATTGCAGCAGGTCGCAACTGGTCCCAGTCTACTAGTTTTCTATCAGTCTGGTATGTGTTGGTGCAACCTCAGTTTGCAGTGTGTGCTAGTGTGAGCTCATAATCTTTAATGCATCTCCTCTGATATTTTACAGAATTCGGGGATCGTCAGGTGTCATTTGAATCCAAATTTACATTTGTAGGGTAGAAAATGGATGGATGGGTGTGGAGACTCAGTTCCATTTATATAAAAAGTTTTTTCCTGTACACATTTTGTTTACTATTTTAGTTTTAGTTAAGAAGATGTTCATTTTCAAGTGGCAAAACAATCATTTCTGTCAAACAGGATACCAAACTTCCAACCATGTGATGGTTTGAAACAAATACATATAGTATCTTCTAAGACTACGCTGGGAAACATGGTCTCATTTAAAAACAATAGCAAGGCAGAAGGTTCCTCTAATACGGTGAATATAACGAATAAATAATCCAGTTGTCTGCAGTGCCCAATGCAAAGCAATTTAACGCATCAGTGGCAGCTGCCTATTAATTTCCTGTAGTAGGAGAGAGAGGGGGGAGCCTGGAAGCACTGATTGGAGGGACAACACAACCGCATCATGTATCACTTCACAGACAAACAAGAAACACACATGCAAATAAATGGATGTCATAATTGTAATCATGCTGCCGTTTCCCACAATGTCAGCAGTTGTATGGGAGCAAGGTGGCACTATATGTCCGATGATAGTAAATTAATAAGGAAAACCCTCAGATAGAGGCCCCATATGTGAGGCTTTTCCTTAGGGTGTTCCATCAGTAATAGCCCCCCCAGGCAAGCTAGCTTTGCTTTTTCTATGCATTCATTGCAAATTTCTGTCCACATTAATTAGGTAATCAGCTTCAGATCCCACCCCTGCTTTCCCAAATAACCAAAGAGGGCATGGCAGGACCAAATCTCTATATGGCCCTGGTTCAAACAACGACACCTCAATCAGAATGGGGGGATATGAAGAGAAGGCATGAGCAGCAACCATTGTATGAACTATAGACTATTTTCTTAAAAACAACTCTTTGGTTTGTTCATTAAGGTAATAATAACTAATAGTTACATCAAAATAAAACACAACCTCTAGTGGTCATGACAGTATTGCATGTTAAGAGTCAAGTTAAGGATTGAACACTTTTGAGTGTCTCTCAGCTAGGGATGGGCGTATACTCCGGAGTCGATACTTTGATATCAGCCAGTCAAAATATTGGATTAGATACTTCTTTTAATTTGGAGATACAACTCTGCTAATACAAAACATGTAATTTGTTTTCACTTCTGAAGGTTTTAGGCAATAATATTGCATGCAAAGTCCAGCTGCAGTGTATTCCTTCTGTGTCACATGATTATGTTAGCCTATCAGAAGTGACAATGACATGTTTTGTTTTGATATTTTACTGATTTAAAGCAGGTTATGCATTATGTTTTATTATGTCATATTGTATTGTTTCAATTTCCATTTAATAATGGTGAATAATCTTATATCAATCTGTAGTTTAATTATTTTATCATTTATATATATTTATTCTGATCTTATTACCGTTTGACTCATCAGTATAATGAATTGTTTTTTTTAAAAAGATTTCTTTCAAGTATTTATGTTCTTGAGTTTTATTTCTATTTCCTACTGCCCTTGCAATTAAGATATTAATGCACACTGTACGATCATGATTTTCCTTTAAGGGGCAAAAAGTATCAATATTGATATTGGTATTGATGAAAACCATAAACTGTTTTAGCCTTCCATTGCCACGTGTGGGTAGTGTTCAAAATATGAAACAGCTTAAAACAAAGGTGATAATTGGTTTTGCTTTACCTGATTGGCTTTTGGTCTGACACAGGAAACACCTCAAAAGCTTTTGTGGAGAAAGTGCACATTGTAAAACTGAACTCTGAAAAGAATGAATTTTTGCCAGAGAACATTGTTACAGGTGATGCTTCTGTGCTCATGAGGGCTGATGTTTCTGGTGCTTTATCCTGTTTGTTCAGGTAATCTTTCAACCAATCGGCATTCAATTAATATGTAGTGTTGTAAGTTGAAAAATATTTAGAATACTTAATTCTGTGGGCGCTGAAAGCTACACAGAAGAAAATGTACACAGTGTTCTCTGCTTCAGGGATGTCAAAGTGATAACAGAGGCAAAGTACAAAGGCTGTATTTTAGTCTGAACCATGAAGTTTCTTAACTTAAAACAAGGAGTTTTGATCTCTAACCCTAAGCAAGTGATGTGATTGCCTACATCCAGCAAAGAACACAGAAGTGTCATAACATGATATTGTGTTGATAGGTTACCAAAGCAACCAGTTAAATGATATCTATTAAAGTGATTGTATCATTGTAACAATAATATATCTTAGCTTCAATCAGGATTATGTTCTAACCCCGACACCGCAGCTAACCCTAACCCAGAAATGTTATCGCAGAAGGCCAACCAGGAAGTGACAAAACGGCAGTTTTTGACTTAACGTAACCCAGAAATGGGGGTTGAACTTGTGTCGAAAGCATTGTATGTAATTCCATCATCAGTATCACCCTCCTTTTTCCAAAAAAAACAAACTTTTTGTGGACTTGTTGACTTTTGGTCAAATGTGAAAGGGTTGATATGAGTCACATTGCCAAATGTAGGAGCAATAGATTAGAGGGCGCGCCTATGGGTCATATATGAACAGCTACTGTATATGCTTGGGGGTTTTGTTGAAACTATTAAAACTGCTTAACTGTTTTTTGTACTTACTCTTCAGTCTCCTAACTTCTCGCATAGCCTTTACTGCTCAGAGTTCTTACCATACAAATGACCTCTACTTAATTCAGTTTGCCACTAACACATGTACTTCCCATCCTTTGTAGAGAGCAGCATCTCTGGACCATCTCGCTGCCACTCTGCTAGCTATTCATTTCACTTGTCTCCTAGAATCAGTGTGTTTTGTTTGATGCATGGATTTTCATTATCACTATGGCCCATCATTACTTTCCTCTTATTAGAGTCTGGGGGACGTTGGAGACAGTTCAAGAGCTGTGGATGAGGGACAACACACACACACACACACATACACACACAGTCGTTTCTTTCTTTTGGGGTAGGGGAAAAAAAAATGTGCCCCACAGACATAATGTCTGTGTTTTCCTGCAATTAATTAATGGGTCCCCAGCTAGTTAGCAGTAGGCAGCACTTGTTTTACTGTGGCGACCGAGTGAGGGCGAAAGGGGTTGGAGCCAGGCTCGCCTCGGTAGCTGCAGGCTTTTAGTTGTGAGCCACTGGATTTGGACTATTTTTAACGAAATCCTTTTATGGATAGATAAATCTGATTTTATGCAAGAAGAGTCTCCTGGGTTTCAATTAACTAGGGGGGTCACGCTGCAGATCTATCACAAAAAGAAAGAGGGAAGAGAAGAGTGAGAGAAAGGGGAAAGAAAAGATAGAAAAGAAAAAGTATGGGAAAGGGAGAGTTTTTAATTAATGTAGTCTAATTAAACATTTGTGAAATGCATTACCTATATAGTTTTGTTTTTATTATCATGAGCCATGGTTGCTTAATTGTCATCTTGCACCCACCCTCCCTACTAAAAGTTAAGATTTTTTTTTTTGGGTTACATCATAGTTGTTAATAATGCAAAAGATACGTTAGAGTTCCTTTCAAGCGCAGTTTGTTTTTCCACAACTCAGGATTCAAAGGAAATTTGTAATTGGGAATGGTGTATTTCTTGCTCTTATCCTCTCCTCTTGAAAGCATTTTGCTCTCCGCAAAGAGGAGGTTGGAAGGCCACTGGAAGCTAATCTGATTCCTAAAACATGCAAGATGACAGTTTCCCGCCGCACGGCAAAGGTAGATTTGACTTTGAATCATGTCACACTGTTTAATTACGGGCTATGAGTCAAAGTGAGATGCTAGACCTGAAAAGAGTCACATAAAGAGTGTCAAGCGTGCAGAGCCGGAGATAGAGAGAGGCGGAGAGATGGCAAGAAAATCCATAACGGATTAAACAGTGTTTGGTCAAAACGCACAGCATGATATGTGCGTCTATCACCTTCGTGCTCCCTCCGTCTCACAGCTATGCATATTTCATCCCAGCCAGCCTGCACTCTCATTGTTAAACTACCCACAGGGCGATTCTTAATGTGAAGTTGATCTCAGGTTGTAGTCACTTATACATGCACACACACACATGCACATCAGTTCCACCCAGCACACTCAACCCCCATGGCTGCCATGACATTTTTCTTCCCATTCAATTCCCAGCATGCGCAGCAGTACCGAAGCATATTACGCCCGTATATACACCGATATATTTTCTTTCTCTGCAAAGTGAAGAAATGATTCAGTTCATCAGAGCACAGAAATCCTTGAAGTACTTTTGGCTACATAACACATGTACGTACATATTCAATGAGCTCCAGTTGGGTATAAAACAAATGGCTGACTTAACACATGAAGGCATTCACACATGCATATTAAGCGGTGTTACCAAGAGTTTAGTGTTGATGGCATCAGGTTTAAGTGTGAGTCTTAAAGCCCCTTTGCAAACCTTTTTAAGCCAGGAATGATGCACTTTCATTGTGGATTGGTGGGGTTTTTGTAAAGGGCCAGGGTGGAAAGGGAGTTCAGAGCTAAACCAAAGTTTACATTGGAAGTAAATGTAATGTAATGTAAATGTAAAGTAAACAACTGGCACCGAATCATACTACAACGATATGGGTCTGAATATTTTAACATCATGCATAACATTGTGTGCTGGGGATGAAGGATCTAACACACACATTTTATATAGTGTACCACGCTAGACGGCTACTCTCCAAGTCAACATCACGCCTCCTCTGATTCAGTAACGCTGTTGCAATTTGCGAAAGGACACATCGGTATGGGAGAAAGCCAGGAAAGGTGGCTTAGAGGGGCTCATTGTCGCAGCCAATGGTAGAGCTGATCTGTTAAAGGGGCTTTAGAAATACAAATGAATGACCAGGGTGAGAATATCGATCACAATCAGAATCGGACATTCTTTATTGATCCCAGAATGGGAAATTGAAATGTTACAGTAGCGTTATAAAATAAGAAAAAAAATTGAATAAAATCAAATGAAATGAATATATGCTGCAAAAATACTACACAAAACACACTTATCAACAAATATCCAGATCAAAATGGAAAAGAAAAGTATAAAATACTCTTTACAATATACAATTTACAGCTAAATATCTAAGTAAAAAAATTCAAAATAAGAAGTTATGGAAGATATGGGATTTAAGGTGTAAAAATAAGGTGCAGTGGTATGAAGAAAAAAAAAGAAACAGAGATCAGCAGTCGTGAGTTCACAGTCTGTCTGACAGAGAAGAACTGTTATAAAGTGCTATGGCCTGTGGCAGGAAAGATCTCAGGTAGCGCTTTTTATGACGGCAGAGCTGGATGAGTCTCCCAGAGAAGGAGCTCCAACTGCCTGTCCAGTGAGTGGTGGAGAGGGTGGTCAGAGTTATCAGTTTGTCTGCTGTCCTCCTCTCGACTCCACCATAGCCTCAAACGTCTAAGGTCTGATTAATCTGCTCCCGTCACTGCTCCGATGCCGAGACCACGGCAAAGCACATGACGCTGGCAACAACAGACTGGTAGAACATCTCCAACATCCTGACGCACACGTTGAAGGATCCGAGCTTCCTCTGGAGATAGAGCCGGCTCATCACCTTCTCCTGTTCAGCTAAGCTGTTGGTCTTCCAGTCCTGTCTGTTGTCCATGTTCACGCCCAGGTATTTGTAGTTTTCCACCATGTCGATGTTCCTCCACAGGTAGCAAAGGAGGGCTGTGGAGTCAGTCACCATCTCTTTGGTCTCTTTGGTTTTCACCAGCCAACACAAAATTGTCCACCACCTTCCCTTCCTCTCCATCCTGTCCAATACTAAAGTATTTGTTTAGAAGAAAAAAATGTGTCTGCAGGCCAAGGTCCACAACAAGGGGGACATTAGAAGCACTACTGAACTTTGGCTAATTTGGCCTCTATCTTGTATCCTACCTGTACTCTGTCCATCCTATGTTAACTCTTGTCTTATCTCTCGCTCTGTCCCTTTCTCTCTTTATTTACCTCTCTTCCTCCAACAATCTCCTCTTGTGTTTCTTCGATGAATCAGCCATAACGTGCGTTCAAACAGCCAGTGTGTTGATATCCAGCATCCAACATCTATGTTAATTGTTTTTTTTTTTATACTTCTTGACAAAAAAACAAAAAGGTTGTATACAGATGTAAAGAAGTGATGTGGAGATGTACTGAAATCATATTTCTTCTAAAAAGAAAAAAGTCTAAACAAGGTCATGAGGATGACCTTGTTTAACCTTGTGAGTCTTATATCAAGAATTTTACTGAAATTAAATGTAATTTTCCAGATTGTGTTTACATTCAACAGTTTTACACAGATTTTAGACTGAAATTAAAAAAATACCAACTGCTTTGCAAAGTTTTTCTTGTATTTTACCTCTGGAAATGAAATCCTGCCAACATGTTGATGGGAAAGGAAGTGTCAAATGTAAAAAAGGACAACAGTCACTCATGGTGGTTCCCAAACAGGTTCACATATTTGTTGGTGTAGCATTAGTAATATTGTAAATTGACTTTTTTTTAGCCCATGACTTCTCATATGTGAAGTTTGGAGCAAAACTGGTCCAGATGTTGTCCAGAATCTAAAACCAATGACTGTTAAATAAAGGTATTTGTAGCCAATGACAGGATGTAGGCATGTTGGGCCTAAAATCCCCCCCTTTGTATTCTTCTCACTCCTCTTTACTCTTCTTCTTTTATTCCATCTGCAGTGCCCATACCTCCCCCTTCTTTTCTGTCAGCTTCTTCTATATTAAGCTTGTCACCTCTGGTTCCAGGATACTCTAAGTGGCAGCAGCGCTAAGGTGACAGCAGGGAGCTAGCGAGGTCTCAACTGAGCATGCCCAGAGAGCCAACCTATCTAATTAGAGACCCAACCTTGATGAGTGCGCTCTCTCTCTCTGTCTGTCTTGCTTTTACTCTCTCTCCATAAGCATGTGTTTCTGGGCTCAGAAATTACTTAATATGATATATTAACATATTTCTGGCAGGAGCAGCAAGAGGAGGGTGCTCGTTGGAGACAAATTATCCAAATTAATTTCTAATTTAAAATCCTATGCTTTTTATTATAAGCTGTGGGCGCCCCTTAGATACCAGAGACCAAGTGAGGGAGACGGGGAAAAAAGACAGAGAGGGAGAGGAGCGATGGCAAGAAGGAAGGGATTGAAGAACTTAAAGGATTCTTTATCAGCGTAGGTTGCTTTATGTCTATTAACTAACAAACAGAGGATGATATAGTCACAGAGAGGATTTAACTGCACATAGACAGCTGAACTGAGTTTAGCTTCATTTAGCCATGAGAGAAGAAAAGGAGGGAAATGAAACTGGGTCCAAAAGTTTGAGGCATACTTGGATTTCCACTTTGCCCTAATTAGGGGGTACTCCCATCCTTGCAAAGCCTTAAAGGGAGGAGAACAGTGATGACCATGGGTCAGTCTGTTAGAAATTGTTGCAAATGTGCACATAATAACCTTAGGTGCACATGGGAAATGTAGGCCCAGAAGCATGTCCATGTGGAATGTTACTAGAAGTCTTCAGATGCTCAAAATGACCAATTAGATCGCCTTATTTTGGCCAGAGATAATGCTGCTGTCCGACATCCTCTGGTCATAATTTATGCCTATTACTGAGGATTAGCTGCATCTCATCCTTTCAAGGGCTTTGCTGCTAGAGACACTTAAATGATTTAGTAAATCACAAGGCTTGAATGGAAATTACTGCATCAATTTATGATGAGACGTCTAGATATGTCAGGAAAAGTACTTTTGTTTTGCATATAGGTCAATTATCAACATTCTGTGGTTTTTTTAATCCACAAACTTTTAGGCGTCTTTTTTGGTAAAAAGCAATTCATTTCATTGTACTTTTAGTCTGATTTTAATTGGCTATTAATTGTTTTTCCATTAGCTAACAATTTGATTTTATTATTCCTTTTAATTAATTTAATATCCTCCAGTTTTTTTTCATAAGTTGATGATCTTATAACTTTTTATTTTGCCTCTAGTGTCTCACACAAATTTCTAGGATTTTCCCCCAGTTCTCCCAACTCTTAAGACCCTCTGAACATTTTTATAATATAATCCTTCTAGAAAATATAGTTTTTTATTGTTTTATCTATATTTCATGCATTTTGTGAAGCGCTTTGTGTTGCATTCAGGTTTCTATGAAAAGTGCAAAGCAAAGTCTGATTGATTTATTAATTGATTGAATGAGCATGTGTTACACATAGAAATCAAGTTAAAGTGGAAAACTGACGAGACTGTCATATCATCCACTAGAGGTATTATTAGCATTGTGTTATATTGTTCCGAGTCGTCACTGTCACGAGTGTCACTATGGATTTGCTTCATTGTGTGTTCAGTCTCAAATTAAAAAGGGAGCTGGAGCTCTGAATGATGATGTCTCAAGGTATCAAAGCTTTTTTTTTTATCCAACCAAACACAACATCATTTATTGCCCATGACAGAGAGGTAATTCTAACATGATACAAAAGCATAAGTTTTTCCCTTAAAGAATGAATTCCTGGAAAACTTTGTCTACTGTACAGTAGAAATAGGCCAGTTTGTAGTAAACAGCAAGTGTATCAGTCATTATAATCCCAGTTAAGCCCCGATACGCTGCACGTTGCACATAAACTAGTAACCGCATGTTTAATCACCAATCAACCCAGGAGCCTACAGCTTGTTTCGGCTAATATCAAATAATAGCACAGCTCACCGTGTAATGAACAAACACCCGCTTTCCTACACAAAGACACGCACATGCAGCCTACACCCTCCAAACATGGCGGCGCAGCACAACGGACACGGACATGTGTCTTCTGTTTCGGCTCTCGGGAACAAAATACTATGTGGCGCTTGTGTTTCAGCAGGGGTTTTTTTTTTCCTTCTTTCTTTCTTCCCCTGAAATTGTGGGTGCTGTGTTGGCCCGGGGAGAGGCAAGGCACTGTAATTAAGGACAGAGGGAGGAGGATGTTCGTTAGATGCAGTGTCCTCATTAGTGTAAGTTCCACCCGGAGGTAGTGTTCAGCATCGGACACCTAATGAGAAGCATATTGTAATGAAAGCAGGGAACCAACAATTGCCCAAGAACAGGCGCAGGCCTTCAAATTGGGGTATGTTGAAGGAATTCTGATTCATTTTTAGGATATATCATTTGTGTCTTTCTGGAGAACATACAAATGTTTTGTTTTAAAATGTCTTGTAGAAAACTTGGAAGTGAGATGTTTTTCCTCCTTTACTCAAATCTATTCATTTAGGCCTGAGATGGTAAATGCTGCATTTATATGGGAGTCCACAAATCACCGTTACGTACACCAGCCAGCCATGCAGACAACTGTGGGGGCTCACCTGCCCTGTGGCTAAAGGCGACTCTACCTACTGTATCCTGCACACACACACACACACACACACACACACTTGCACACTATCTCACAGCATGCTTCTCACACAAGTACTGTACAGGTAATCTCACTTAATCATCTCAGAGGTCACCGCAAAGCGAGGTGGGGCGATAATTGCTGTGCCGAGCAGCAAAAAGTGAAGGATTGCAGGGAGAGAAAAGAGGGAGGATGAGGGAACCCAATGAAGATGGAGAGAGAAAAGGACATGGAGACAAAGCATATCGGTGCTGCAAGGACAACTGTTGGTCCTGGTGGTTAGATGGAAAATACTCCTGCATATTATCTAGTTTTCAAACTGGCTGCATTTATTATTGGATATATTATCTTAAATTATACATTATTTATTCTCTTTCTAAGCAGCAGCCTGTTGTTTAATCATTTTACAACTGCAGTTAAATATGACTTATGTGAGAAGTGATGAAGGAAGGAAGAGAGAAAGCTGAAACAAGAAGGGGAGAGTAATATGAAGGGAATAAGAGTGGCAGTAGGGGGGAGTAGAGTGACAGCTCTCTCTCCCCGAGGGGCTAACGGGGGCTGGCCTCCGTCGGCCTGTGACAGCCAGCCAAACAGGTACGCTGCGAGATGATTTAAGGCGATAATAACCTCCACTTTAGCGGATGGAAGATGTCTCCCTTGTGGCTGCTGAAGCTTAATGAATGAAACATTAGTAAATACCACTAAAAACATGATTAGAGAGCCTCCCTGCTGACAGTAGGAGGAAAAAAGGAGATACGTAAATGCATCTTCAGCATCACAACCACCCACAGACGCAGCACCATCCTCTGCCTGGGTTGTCCAATTCTTTCATTCCTGCTCAGCGCTTTTGAATAAAAGATGAATGAAAGGAGCGGGGACCTCAGGAAGCAAATATGTAACTGAATGCATGTGTGTGTGTCTTTCTGAGTGTGTGTTTCCTATCCTCTGGGTCTGTTGCCACTAGACCAAATGATATGTGTACAGCCAGGTGTGCTGCCTGCAGATATGCACAAACCATACAAAGTGCCTTTATATAGACAATGAGACACAGCTCTCTGGATGCAGGGTGAAAAGAGACAAGGGCTCACTAAAATAGATATTCACCGTCGCTGTCCTACCTATCTGTCAGGATCAGACGGGGACCTATTCAGCCAAGACTGCAGGCATCCATCTGCAGTTAAACTGTGCTTATAATGTGTTAAAGTTACAGAAGATGAAAATGTATGATGTTTTTATCTTTTGCACTGCAGCTTTAACACATTATTCCACTTGTTCTGGGAGGTCCCGGTTAATGACCCTTTTAAAAATTTGTAAAATGTGTTTCTAATTAATTAAAATAAGTTTCAAGGAAAATGTGCTGTCATTTTACAATCCTGGTAACCAGAAATATGTAAACATTCTACATTGGTATTAAATTCATGAGCAGATTAAAGCCAATGGTCCATTTACTTCTTGTGCCAAGATCTGATTTTTATTTCTTAATTTTTTTGGGTTGTTCACATTATTATTTAAACGGGACCTTCATCAGACTCTACGACTCAGAAGTGACCTGTATGTGCAGAAGAAAATATGTCATATGCATCACGCGGTTTATTAATCCCGCCTACTGTGGTGTGCAATTGTGACGTCTGTCTCACTCTCAGTCAATGACATAAAAGTTGAAAAAAATAAACATTTAAAAAAGGCTATGTTCACACTGCAGGCAATAGTGGCTCAAATCTGACATTTCTGCCCATACGTGACCTATATCTGACTTTTTTTCTTCTTTTTTTTTTTCTCCAAATCCAACCCAGGCCACTTTCATACGTGATATATCCAACCTTTTCAAAATGGTTTCGGTCTGAAAAGTCATGTCATGGTCTATCCAACTTTTATGTCACTAAAGTGAGAACGCAGTAATAAACAGGAATTGAGTATAAACAATGCACAGAACAATATTATATCATAACTTTGTTGGCTCTGATTGCACAACAGCTTCAAAATTAATGCACACATGCTACCATGTGCGGCATCCATATTTACTAACGTCAACACAACGTGCTGCGTGTGATGCACGTCTTCCTCTGTGCATGTGGGTCGCTTCAGGGCCATAGACAGTTCACACTGGAGTCTGATAAAGGTTGCATTCATTTTTAATGTAAACCACCACATGAAATAAAACATTTCTCAGCAAAAAAAAAATCTCAATTGAGCATTAAAACCTGCAGTGTGAACTTATCAAAGTTTTAAACCTTCAAAAACACCTGTAAGTCACAATTTAACATTAGAAACCATGATAGTCACCTTACATAGTTTAAAAGGCATCCTTTTTTTAACTTAACAATGTGAAATGTGTCCATGTGTCTGCTCCTGTGTTTCTCCCAGGTGTTCTCACTTTGTCACATTAGTTTTACCAGACTACATCAGAGCTAATTATACTGTCATCCCAGGGGTAGATCCGATGTGTCTGCCTTCCTCTTTACAACACACACAGACTGAGTCTGACTGGATCTCTTCCCAACTCATCCCGGCTTTCCAAGCAACTAAATATGGTCTGATTAGATCCAAATATTTCTGTCTTGTTTTTATTCATCGGTGAAGCGTCGATACTTTATGTCAGAGCAATTCAATTCGGTCCCACAAGGCCCACAGTTCTGCAGATTTTCAATGTTGCCTTGCTCCAACACACCTCCATCCATCCATCTATTTTCTCCTGCGTTACCAAGATTGGGTCATGGGGGCAGCAGCTTAAACAGGGAAGCACAGATTTCCCTTTGTCCAGCCATGGGGGGGATCCCGAGGCGTTCCCAGACCAGCTGAGAGATGTAGCCCTCCAGCATGTCCTGGGTCTTTCCCTTGAGCGTCCTCCCAGTGGGATGTGCCCAGAATGCCTCACTGTGGCAGTGTTCAAGAAGAATCCTAACCAGATGCCAAAGCCACCTCATTTGGCTCCTCTCAACCGGTAGGAGCAGCTCTAAGCTCCACTTAGTCCATCCCTGTCACCCTATCTCTAAGGGAAAGTCCAAACACGCTGCAAAGGAAACGCTTGTATCTGTGATATGTTCTTTCACTCACAACCCACAGCTTGTGACCATAGGTGAGGGTAAGAACATAGATCAACCTGTAAATCGATAGCTTGGCCTTTCGGTTTAGCTTCTTCATCCCCACTACAGACCGATGCAGAGCCTGCATCACTGTGGCCACAGTACCGATCAATCTGTCGCTGTCCCAAGACCCCGAGATGCTTCAACTCCTCTACTTGGGGTAAGATCTAATTCAGAGATGACCTTAATGTTTTGTTTTGTTTTTTTTAAATCCCAGGAAAGTGGAAAAAAGAAAAGAAAAGAAAAAAGGGCTATTGCTTAGTATTAATGGTATGGTTACACATACTGAAGCTTAATTTATATTTAAGGCAACTAAAACACTTCCAGGTCTGTAGCAATTAATTGACCTACAATTTCCTGCTCCGAATTCAGGTATGACTTGCTCTCAGATCTCCAAATCTTTAAATTTAACTTGTGAGTACACTTTTTTTCTGGTATGATTAATCAAGTAAGGGAATATACATCATATTTTTGCAGGACAGCAGTATTTCTGTGCAAGATGTCCCTGCTGCTTCATGGTAAGGATCTTAACTGTGTCACATTCAGACATATTAGCACTAATGCCTTCCTTACAGAGGTCCAAATGCAAAGGGATGAGTCCACAGTGAAAGCAACTATAAACTGCAGCCTACCTCTTTGCTCAACAAGGTCAGCAGAAACAGCAGTTTTACCATCACCAAGGGGAAATGCCAGAGTTACACTGTTGGCCAACATTAAATAGGACAACAGCAAGTCAGATGGGACAGAACTACAGGAAGTGCTCACTCACCTATTTCTAATCATGGACATGTCTTTGGCAGAGACAGAGGGACACACAAGGACACCAAAACAGGCCAGACCTATCTTTGACTCTGGAAGGGGCAGTAAAAACAAACAAGGGCAGAAAGAAGAAAAGGTGTTTAACAGAGGCGAAAAAGGTTGAGTCGGCGCTATTAGCCAAGTCATTATGAACCACATAGGTGGTGAATAATGGCTTTTTGGTTGAGCAACCAAACCCTGCTACACTGATTAGCATAAAATCCTTTAACAAGATCAGAAACATCAAAGAAAAAAGGTTCACTTCTGCCAGATATTAATGGTTTCCATAATCTTCATATTTGTAACAGTGTGACTTCATGATGAAATTAAGTTCAGTGGGTTAAAGGCTGTATTTATCCATTTGAATAACACTTTTATAGCTAATTCAAAGCCACCTAGCTAATCAACTCTTTACTACAGGAGCTTCTCAATGGCAGCAGTTTGATCGGCTTCAATTTGCATAATGGTGGAAAGCACAGAAAGTGAGGCTCTCCACTTCTCAGATGAGCTGATAATGAGGGGTTTATGGAATTGAAACATGTACAGAGGATTTATTTTACTTATTTCATTGTTCATTCATTTGGTCTTTTTCACCTGGGAACAAGCAAGCTGTTGATGTGCAGCAATCACAAAGGGAACATGTCTCCATCCCTGTCCCACATGCAGGTATCCAATTTGTCTTTGAAATGAGAAAACAGTTTTATGTGCTGTCAGTGCTGGTAAGTGTGAAGGTGAATGGAATTAACTTGAGCAAAGAAGGTACAAAAAAGAACAGAAATATATAAAGATATGCAGTTCAGAGAATTCAGGTTTACATAACATCTGTGTGGAAAAAAATGAAATCCCGAAAGCTCATTTTTAGATCTTAAAGACGCACTACAGAACTTTCGCTATTTTCTCAGTGATGCGCCCCCTATCGTAAACCTAATTCTGCATCCGTCTTGCATCCTACGTGAGCTCTCTCCTGCCAGTAAAAGCCATTCTTTTCTTATTTTCCTTTCTTCCTCAGATAATGTCTTCATGCTAAATCCGTCACGGTGCGCGTTCAAAATCCGGTGTGTTTATATCCGATTGCTAGCGTGTGGTGTGGTACATAAAGCAAAATTGGACTGCAACGCCACACAGTGTTAAGAAAAAGTTACATAGTGCGGTTTCTCACCCTCGGGACTCTGCTGGGTAGCGACTTCTCCAGAATTGCAAGTAATAGATGCAACTGTGCCATCAAACGAGTTGAGAGTTTTAAGGTCGGAAACTTACGTAATGCATCTTTAAGATGCTTATAAAGACACTTTTTGTGGATGTTTACAGCACAACTTCAGCTGATACACCAGTCTCCTTCAACACACTTTTAATTGTTCCCGCTTTCCATTGTCAACTTTTGATGCTTGTATTTAATCACATGACTTTTGCAGCTTCACGTATCTCAGATGAACAAAGTAGTGGTCAAACAAACCAAAATGGCTAATAATCTGCCAGAACACGGCGAGATGTTGTCCGAGTAGTTTCATAGTATACATACCTTTAAAAAGTTGAGCAATGTGATGGCATAAATCTGTATATGTTATAAAGAAAATTTTACCTGTCAGTTCAGTTCTCCGATATCTGGAACTCTGTAGTGCTTCAGATGAGTTTCTACATGGCCAAGCAGATGAAAACATGGAAAAGCTTGGAAGTCTATAACTTCTCTGTGTGTGGGCGGGTGGGTGAAAGCAGTTGGGATTAACACTCTTCATGGCAAATTCTTCATTGTTTCTGCTCCTGCAAGTCCAAGGTTATGTGTCTTTATAGAGCTGTTGTGTTTGGTGTAAACAAACCACAACCAGCTGTTTTGCTCTATCATGGCCTAGATTTTTTGTACGAGCCCAGTATATGTTGTATTCATCATAAAGATTGCCAGGACATCTTGGTGTATTAAGCAAAAACATTAGCTCAAGTTAAATTTATCTTGCTCGCATGTTGTTGTCTTGTTGCTTAGCAACTACAAGTAAAACAAAGAAGCTACGGCTTTTATCGCCCCATGAGCTTTAATTTAGCTTAAACATAACAGGAGCTATCGAAGGACTCGAACCAACTGAAGTAGTCATTTACAAATCTTTAACAAAATGGCATGTTTTCACTAAACTCTTTTTTTCCCCAGCAAAAGTTTCACTACCACTTTTCTCAGCGCATTTTCCATAAAATCCTAGGCTCCCTCTCCCCTCACGAGAAACCCATAACTAACCTCGATCTGTTTCATCCTTTAAATGATTGGAACAGCATAAAACTGTCAATTTAGTGCATCTTCCAGAGATCAAGAAACACTCTGATTTACAAAGAGCAAGGTTGACCACAGCGTCATGTTTGCATAGCTAATGAGGTGAATGGGATGCCATGTGAATCCAAGCAATTACGTAGTGTATCAAAGGTAGGTATATGAGAGAATTACATTTTTCAGTATGTAAAAAAAACAAAAACCCTTTCTCAATCTAAAATAAATATTTTTTTATTGTAGAAAACGAGATAATAATAATAATAATACCCCTCCCTGGGCCGCCACCTTACCGTGGTGGAGGGGTTTGCGTGTCCCGTCAAGGGACCAGACTAAGCGCGGCCCAAAGACCCCTATGATGAGTGAGATAAATGGACCAAGTTTTCCCCTGCCCGGACGCGGGTCACCGGGGCCCCCTCCTGGAGCCAGGCCTGGGGGTGGGGCACGGGGGCGAGC
>JAOXYM010000019.1:17387496-17404998 GCA_028567055.1 Leptatherina wallacei
CAGCACCTGGCGGAGGAGGGGGGAACTGCAATTTTTGGCACTTCCGCATAGGCTTCATTTTTTCGAACGCGAGGTTGACCCTTGGTGGAAACACATAAAAATGCATACCAACCCATCCCGTACTGTCCAGTACCCTTTGGCCGAAACAGGGCTTTATTACACTTCCACCCCTCCAGCCTCCTAAATTAGGCTTATTGTTTCAAGAAACATAAAATGCCACCTTCAGAAACATTCTTCTCAAGCAAAACAAAGCTGTAAAAGCATGAAATACCAATTTGAGACAATGAGATTACACGTTTGAATTTTTCTTGAAGCATAAAATTCCAACATGGAAAATGTTGATTATGTGTCTCAATATGTGAAATGCCAAATTCAAAATGCCAATGTTCAGTATCTCCTGGAAGACTAAATATTTAAATCTTTGCCTAGAAGTTGGCTCTGTCCAATTAAAAAGTCATTATGTGTCAATTAAGTAATTGAACAGAAGGATCATGTTTCCACTATAAGATAATGATGTATTTTTATGAAGCATTTCCAGCTATGACAAGTAAACATTCAACTCAGCATCTTTGTGTCAGTTGCTCAAGTTTAATCTGTATCCTCACTCTACCTCAACCCTGCCAACTAGGGGAAATGGTTTGTCTTCTGAGACACTGGGGGGTAATGCAGGGATGTTGAAGCTTTCAGTCACCTTGAAATGCTTAACATTACCCTTCTGACACTTGAAATAACACGTAAGCACTTCTATGCATGTACTGACACACCTTTATTTATTTCCTTGTTCTTGTAGTTGAAGGCATGTCATAGCAGGACCGAGGGGGTAGCTGCAAGCACGTCACCAGGGTGGACATTAGCTGTCACAAACACAGACTGATACCCATAATGCTCTTTCTCCCCCTTATCTGCGGGCTATATGACAAACAAACCTCTACAGGAAAACAGAAACATCTCTGAATCTCTGTCACTGAGATCTTTGTAGCTTAAGGGAAAATCTGCTGAGGCAACGAGCAAAAGATGGAAAAAACGCAGACATGCAGGAAAATGTGCATGTGTTTTTTGTCTGGGTACCTTATATGACAGGAGTTTAGCAAGGAAGGAATCTGCCTTCCTCTATTGGTTACAAACTTGTAGGAACACAAAAAAAATCTGAGGAAAGACGATCTTTTTATTCCGAAGACTGTTAGAATATAATCCCCCTGTGAATCACTGTAATTACCCATGTCAAGATGTAGCATGAAATAAAAGGCAGAGGTCTCTGTACTCAAAGATGCCTCAGGTAAAACTGGTAAACAACATTATATGAAGAGTAAACAAAGGGTTAATGAGAAAAACCTATGACCACCAGTTTCCACGGCAACATTTACTCCCTCTGCCCCCCTAAATATCCCTAGATGATGTCATGTCGCTCCTTCTACATCTCCATTTATCTATCTATAACTTCCTTCTCATTTGCATCTCAATCTCTTCTATCTTCCTTGGATGGCACCAGACCTCGGTTGGCTCGACCCCTTTAACACAGCCCCCGTGGCCCTTGGGTCTTCTCTACAGCCCTGCATGGCCCCTTCTCACCAGTCAGCCAGCAGCCATCTGTCTGTTCATTCATCTCCGTGCCTGGCTCATTTGGCCGCTCAGTAGGACTGTGTCGATTCTCCATCACTAGCAAGCTCTTCTTATCAGACCCATGCGGAGGGCCTAATTAGTCGGTGGGCTTTTGGAAGCACCCGGCGGGTCCTGGAGCAGCCTGACATACGCCAGAGCTGGGGTTAAGAGGTGGCCAGGAGGGCCTAAGAGGTGGTCCACTCAATACCCTCCAGCAAAAGGAAAAATGGAAGAGGAGCAGATTGATATGAGCATGAATATTTCTTCTACTTTCATTATTAAACATAATGAAAGACAGCTGTGTCAAAAGATGTTGGTCTGTATTTTCAAACTTCTTGGTTTGTCATTGCTGCAATGTTTCAAAGTTCATGATTGTTTATTTTCTTTCCCTGTTGTACAGCAGAGTTGCCGCTATACAGAATCACTGCTTTTCATTACCACAAAGCCATAAAAGCATATTGGAAATGTGTTATTGGAAATGGCCGGCACTACAGGTCCCACAAAACACGGACTAAGAGATTCAGGGACAGTGTCTTCCCCAGAGCCATCAGTGCTCTGAATACACAACACCTCCATACACACTGATTACCATATTATAGGATCAATCAAAAAAACGTGCAATAACTGTGGTCATACTGTTTATTTAAGTCGTGCAATAATCCGGTTTGATTCAATTAAAGTGCAATAATCAGAACTGTAAAATCTCATACAAACTGTAAATAACTCATACAAACTGTAAATATCTGTAAATAACTGTGCCTTAATTTGATCTATTTTCTATATTTTATTTATGTTTATATTTTTTGTTTTTTCTATACTGTTTTTATATTATATTAAGCACCAGGTGGAGCAGCGCTCCTAATTTCGTTGTATGCACCGTCATATAATGACAATAAAGGCTTTTGATTTTGATTTTTTTTGTTACATTCAGAACATACGTGGGGAGAAGACTGAGAGAAGAAGAATGATTTTTCTATCATTGGAAAGTGACATTGTTTGTAATCTAAAATCTAAAAGTAATCTAAAAACTAACATAATCATAGGTTATTTTGGCCTGCATGAACAAACGTCTAACGGGTTGGTATTTGAAAGGAGGACAGTCTTGTCAATTAAAAATGACTGTGGAGTAGTAAAAAGAATATATTTGAGTCCTAAAAAGAATGTTTTTTAACCCTAGCCCAAATGTTGTTTCCCAAACCTGAACATAAGTAGATACTTAACTAGATACTGGGGAAATTAATTGAAGGTTATTTCTACCTAAATCTTTTTTATAACATATAAGCATCTATGGCATCACATAGCTCAACTTTTAGAAGGTATCATGCAGGTGAACAATATCTGCGCAATATTAGCCATCTTGGTTTGTTTGACCTTTGTTCATAAACTTGCAAAAGTCACATGATTGAACACAACCAATTGGTCATTTTCAAGATTTGAACAAATTATGATTTTGTTTTTATTATTATTATTATTATCATTAGAGAGCTAGATGGTTCAGTAGTATGTGAAAGGTACAGTACCAGTCAAAATTTAGACACACTTTATTATTTTATCCTATTAAATGTAATGGGTGAGTGTGTCCAAACTTTAAACACACACTATAAAAGAAATACTAAAATAAGATCAGAGCCTGTGACTAAAAATAATACAAATCTATATAAAGTGCTTGAACTAGATAACTAATTATGATTAGTAGGATCTTCATTTTTAGGTACAGAGTCGGCTATGGAGGCTACCGTTCAAAATTTACAGATGCCAGTTTAGTGCTGAAATTTCTGTAAGAGAAACTATATAAGACATTGGGCCAAACAGTATCAAGACTGATAAATATGAAGTCCCCTGCAGGCAAAATCAACAAAATGTCATGATGGTTGAACTTGATGAGCACAGAGTTTGAATAGATAGCTCTCTTTTTTTTTCAAATTTGTTGGCACCAAGATGTATTTTTAAGCTTTTAGGCAAAAAGGAAAAAAAGAAAAGATTAATTTAGAAGTCACTGCTTTGAGATCAGAGAATGGACATGTGAGAAACAAAAGAATGCATTTTACACACGCATATTTATACTCTGCTTCTTCCCGTTACCACATTTGCATCCTCAAAAAAATGGAAGAAAAAGGAAGCCAAAAAGGTGATGACAGAAGAAAACTATTTAGCTGATGGAATAGGCAAAAGGGGAGGATGGGAGGGTTTTGTAAGGCATAATCAAAGAGAAATAAGGAAGAAGGAAAGGAAGAATTAAGGGAAATAAAGGGTTGGGGAAAAAAAGGAGTTTAAAAAGCACAGAGGAAAGGAGGCAAAGGGAATTCAGACCCCACTCAAGCAATTAGGTCGCTTTAGTGAAGTGATGTGTAGAAAGGGGTTTTGGGGTCATGCACAACAACATGCATGTTCATACATCTTTGTGTAATGCCCTCCCGTTTCTTGTAAGAGGGGATTAGAAGGTCTTCACCCCATTAGAGCATCTAAGTGACACAGCATCCGCACATCCAAACAACCAACCCTAGCTCCGACAAGATGGACGCAGCCAATCGCAAAGTCTGAGACATTCGCTTACCTTTTAAGGTTAAAATATCAGCTTTTTATTTGACGGTTTATGTGCAGACTTGTATCCACTCCCCATCAGTCCTTTTCAAATCACTTCTGTAAACAAGTTTTGACGCAAATCCAACAAGATCATCATTAGCTCTAAACAATGACACAGTGTTTCGACAGGATTTTGACAGACCTTGTCAGCGCTGATGGGAAATGATTACGGTAATAAAACTACGAGAACTGCGCTGCAATTTTGCGCACACGGATGAGGTTGTCAAAGTCCTTTGATGTTCAGCTTCAAATGCAAGAAAGCTTTTAACATTACTGAAACTAACACGCACTGTTTGTGTCATAACGCAATATTTTGTTATTATGCTGCACACAAAGCCGGTCTGGTATCCTTAGGTGAGTTGTGCTTCCCTGGATAGCAGGGAAGCTTAACTTGTGTGTTTATTTCACGCATTTTGACCTCTGAGCGTTGACAAGTTCTTGGATGCACACTCACACAGGTAAACAAACTTCCCTCCTTCGTTTAGGCTGTGTTTGCCTTCCTGTGACAGGGCCCATGGTGAAATACAACCCGGGTGAGGTGAATTAAAGAGATGAATGCATGCACTTTGGCTCACTTAGTGACTTTGCCATCTCGCTGCCACCATTCAAGTGGCTTAAGGTGTGTTTGTTCATGTTCATGCAACAAGGTCGTCCAATTAAACCCCCTCTCTCTCATATCTGCTTCCATGTCTCTCCCACTTCTTCTTCTTCTTGCTCTGTTCTCCCAAGGCCCGTGGGCAGGTGATTATCACACACCAGTTTTTTTTTCTCCAATTTCAGAGATTTGAAATGAAAGATGACTGTGTCTATTGAGTTATGAGAGATTCCTTCATCTTGGGAACAAGGAGTGGCTTGTTTTTAAGGGACTTTGTGGATTTGTGTTACCGGTGACGGAATGATGTCATGGGAGATGCTGTAGGGTGAAGGTACCCATTATTCTTTGCCGGAGTTATTTGCGTATTCGCATGCCAGACTAAACAATTACAGTAAATTGAAGAAGTTGATTTTCTTGGGGAGGTACAGCTTTGTTATTGTGTTGCCAAAATCAGTACGTTTCTACACTCAATGCTGAGGGCATTTACTTTACTCATCCTCTACATCCTCTTTCCTCAAAAACCTTTTCCTTTGGACTGTGTAAGAGTTCGGTTCTTTAGATGTTGCGAGATAAAAGAGCTTTGGTCATAGTAAGCTTTAAAGAGACTCGGTTGATTTTACCTCAGGTATTAATAAAATTCTCACACCTCTGCTTTGGAGGCTGTAACTAAAAGAAGGAACGCAAAGGCACCATGCTGGGAAAGCAGGGATTGATTTAAAGGGAACGCCTTCCTTTCAAGCTTTCTGCACAAACACATGCAAGCACTCTCAGAAGATCTCTGACTTTGCACATACTCTCTCGCGCGCACACACACACACTTACAGTAATCATTCAGCAGAGACGTGTGCAGGTGGCTCAGGAGAAGAGGCAGAGGCGAGAGTCAAAAAGACTTAAATGAGGGAGAATGACCGCTGGCGCTGCTGTATGGTGTTGGGGTTTGACAGCAGCCTGAACAGAGGCCACTTTGACTAATTGGGCTAATTTGGCAGCAAGGGAAGAAAAGGAGTCTCAAAGGACCAAGTGGCTACTCTTTTCATCATCTCTCTCGCCTCATTTGAACTCGCTCTCACTTTCACCAACTCTCCTTCTTTTCCCACTCCCCGGCTCAATCACTTGCTCTCCATTTCACTTTCTCGTTATCTCACTTTAATAACCGCCCCTCATCCTCCAATCAAGGGATACGATGAGCCATCTGAAGTTACCTGGCTGTCACAGCTTCATTTCACGGAAAGCGTGGAAACACCGGCCTGCAGTATGGATTCCCTGCTTGAGGTTTTTTTTGTCTTTTCCTACATGACAAGGCTGCCAGCATGCCCTGCAAGCTTGGTGTTGAGTAAAGGATTAGCATGGCCGAGCCACCTCGTGAAACACGACACAATGTAGAAAACAAAAAAAAAAAGAAAGCAGAGATATAAACACACACCCTCCTGGAAAGCACCAACTCAGAGTCCATGCCAAAAACCAAAAAAAAAAAAAAAAAAGATAATCTGCTTTGTAAGGTTCCTCAAGGCGCTGCAGACTATTCTCCTCCAATATCTATAAAACATACAGACCACATAATACAGATCCATGTTTGGTGGTGTAGGTACGCTGATTTTAATGCATTATGGCTCCTCCTGCGCGTCTTGATAGGGAGATCTCAAATTACTTTGCTTCTTACAGTGGAGATGAATGATAGCCTATGTGACATGCTTCCAGAACACTCTCCTCTTCCTCTTGCCTTCCCTCTTCATCCTCAGCCCTTGGCACTGGCAGACTCACTGGTCATCTGCACCAGTGGGATAAGGGGGGAAGAAGGGTGAGTTTGAGACACAACATATGTTATTCGCTTTTCCAATAGTGTGATGCCTCGCAGGGAAATTTGTGCTATCGCATTATGACACAGAAAATGAAAGAGGCTCCGTTGTGCCCCAAGATGGAGTACGGACAGCCAGAAATAATATCCAGAATGTAGACATTGGGGGCTGGTGACAGCTGGACAGCGCGGAGACATCACAAACAATATATCTGACTTCAGAAACAATCACACGAATGATAGAGAACGATAAAAAAACAACACTTTCAAAAATATGCATGCATGTGTGTTTGTGTTTGTGTGTGTGTGTGTGTTTGGAGTCAAGGAGGGACGGGGAGGAAATTACATATTGAGTTCTTTTGTTGTTCTTTGCTATCTGCGTTTGTCGTTTTGAATTTGTACATGGATAAAAGAAAAAAAAATTACATATCAATATGAGCAGGAGAATAATAGATGATGTAAGGTTTTGAGATAGGGGCTGGAAAACGCCCGGAGCATACATTCCCCAGCCCCAGCCAGTCACAGTTTCTGGCAGATTGTCACTGTTTGCTATTCTTAGTGGCCGCTTTTCTAAAAGGCTAAGGAAGATTAGCCCACTTAACAAACAGACGCATCTGCAGAAGAATAAACAACCACTTTTAAGCTTTAAATGAAAGCAGAACTATTAACAAATAACATGAATACAAAAAATAACTTAACTTAATTCAAATGAACATTGTTGCATTCAATTCTCATACGATTCTAGATCATAAAACATGAAAAAGTTCAGAGTTGAGCAAAATGGCAGCGTGCCCACACACACTTACAACTGCACGGGCCTGTAGCGCACAAGTAATCCCGGTGTTTATGCACGTAATCACACAGATATGACATACATGAACTACATGCACAGCTTTTTGAGGATAATCACTCATAATCACCCCTGTTTGCTAAACATAGGGCATGATATATGTAAATATATATACAAAACCTGAAATTATTCATGCTTATGTGAAAGACAGCTCGACACATTGCTCATGTAGGCTCACAGTAAGACTATAACACCCATGAATTTAATATGACTTCGAACATACTAGAGTACATTGCATGTTGAGTTGTATGAGCAGAGCAGCACTGACACACATGTACTTATATCTCTTTATATCTCTTTGACATTAAATATAGGTCCGTTTTATAAGAGCAAAGTCATAAATGACACCTAAGGTGTGTCTTAATAGCTCTACTATTGTCACCTTTTGTAACATGTTTATTTAAATGTACATTATTTGAACATGAGTGACAGATATATGTCGGTATCTTCCTTGAGCAAATATTTAAGATGTGTATATACAAAGGGAAGATCTGTGACATTACAGTTAAGTAAAAAGAGGTTTTATTTCATCAGAAGTATCAACTGGCTCCATAAGCACACTTAAAAGGAGGCTGAACACACAACACACAGTAGGTGGTAATTTGGTTAACAAACTAGAAGGTATAGTTTGTACAGTGTGTGTGCCACTTTCCCCTTGAGGATGCTGATCCTGACACGCTCATGGGACCAGATTGCAGGCTCGCTGTCATTAATTGCCCATTTGTTCATAAAGCTGCTTTGAAATCATCAGAATCTCACCATGAGATCATTTCTAACCAAGTTTATCTCTTTTAAAATGAGGACAAACAGGTTTCAGTGCACATTATTTTTTTCCTTCATTGTTTTGGCATTGTGTTTATTATTTTTCCTCATGTCTGTCTTACCTCTGTCTGTCTCTGCACACAGCTCCCCAGTCTCATGACCTTTTTATGGGCATTGTCGGGCATGTCCTTTCAACTTACAAAGAGATTGGTCTTCACTAATCTAAGAGGAAAGATCTTAACAATTTTGTGGTCTATGATACGTTTGTGAATCTGACAGGTTTTCATAAAAAAAACTTTTAAGAACAAATTGGTTAATGAAAGCCTGTGTTCTTTGGACCAAAGTGGAGATGTTTGACCAGAATTCACAACAGAATGTTTGGAGAAAAGCAAACAACAGCATATCAGCACAAACACCTCATATCAACTGTAAAGCACGGCGATAGAGGGCTGATGATGTGGAGCCGCGTGGATCTGTAGACCTGGCAGTGGTTGAGTGGACCATGAAATCCTCAGCCAGCTAAAACTTGGCTGAAATTGCCTCATGCAACAGGACAGTGATCCCCAACACAGCAGCAGATGTTGGACCAAAGGACTAAAAGAGAAAATAATCCAGGTTCAAATGGTTCAAATGGTCCAAAGTCCAACGACTTGATTGAAACGCTGTGGTGGGACGTGAAGAAAGTTGTGCATAAACAAATGCTACAAATATCCATCAAAATATCTCCATAATGACTGATAAAGGATAAAGGAGGTATGAGCTGGTGGACTTAATCTTTCACACACTGCTTCTGCATTTTAGCTTGATTTTGATCGAATAAATGATGATGGCTTGCTGTAATGTACTTATTTATCATTTTTTTATTCATTTGGAACTCATTTCAAGTGCTAGTATGGACTAGATGATTTTTATTGAGTCTCGATATGTAAAACCTTTGTGTTCTTCCTCACATGTGTGGCATCTCTGGTCGAATCTGAAAGAAAATAGCTAAAAAAAAAATAAAACACATTTCCTGGTTGACCTCAGAGATACTTTGAGCCCAACACTGAAATAACATGTTTGTACACTTGCAACAGAGTGGGGTCAGGCACAGCAGCTCAGAATGGCATGCCTGAGCTCAGGAGGCTCAGCAACAACACAGGTCATCTGCAGCAATCTCAGAGCTGTGCTGCCAGGGATCTCGCAGCAGGGGGATCTGCAGGGCCAGTCAGTCCTCCATAACAGCGCACTGCTGCCAAAAACCTCCATTTAATGTCACTGCTCCGAATTTAGCAGAGTCAAGCGGGCAGGAGAGAAAGGAAGGGTATGTTGTGAATATCAGAAACAAAGAGAGAGCAGAGCTGTAAGTCTGAGAGGTAAATAACAGGTTTTTATTGAGCAATTGGTTTTCTCGCTGTAGTTGAACCCCCATTCTTGTCTTTTCTTCAGAAAACATGAGATTAGACCCAAAACTGTTATAAATATCTCATGTTCACTAATAAACCAGGACTTTCTTCCAAGCGCTCAGGCAGAATTTGGCTCCTGTAAAACTAAAGTATTAGTGTGACTGTCCTGTGCTGAAGAGATAAGAACGATCAGGAGGCAATATTTGGCTGCAGCTAACCAAGAAAAACAAAATTTTAAAGATTAATGCTGGAAAGACTGTGTGTATTTACTCCACACACACACAGTTTGTGCTCCAATATTTCATATGAGTGATACATTAGAGTTTAAGAATCCACTTAACGTCCTTTCATGTACAGAGACACAAATAAAAATTGTACTAACAAATGTCTTGCGGGCACTCTTTCACGTGGTCAGATACGTGCCAACACACCTTGTCTTCACCCCAGTTGTTAAGCACTGCAGAGCAACACTTGCCCTTTATGAGCACCGCGAGATCATTAGTAAGAGATAATGACCTGGAGTGTGTCAAAGCGTGGAGGCCCTGCATAATAACCGACTATCACTAGCAACACAAATGCGCTCTCGGTGAGGGCTGCAGTTGATGCAGGCAGGTCTGGGTCACCCCCTTGCCAGGCTCCACAGAAACTCCAGAGACAGATGTGATCGACTATGACACATCATTGACAAGTAATTGCTCTAATCACTTGACAGCTCTGGAGTGAAACCCCGTTTCGGCAACCCCCCCCTTCTAGTCCCCATGTTCGCTTAGCTCGGTTGGCACAGGAACAACAGCGGGGTGTGAGGGGACGAGATCTTCTGAGATTCTGCAGCGATCCAGGCATCAATGGTAGTTTTTGTCTTCATCTGTCTAATATTTGATTAATCTTGATTTCCTAGATGGCAAAATAGTTTTTTGTTTGTTTGTTTTATATCAAGGACAGGAAGAAACAATATGAAGTCTTCAACTCTCTCTCCTTTTCCCCTTTAAAAGAGAAAAACAGGAACATTTGTGAGGCAGGAAGACAGAGAAATAAGTGTGTCAGGGAAGCAGGACAGAGGCAGATAACAGGAGATGCACTGAGAAGGAGTGGGGGCAGGAAAAGAGGGACGTCTAGATATCCAGCCACCCCTTAATCCAGGAGCAGCCACCCCCGTGCCTTCACTCATCCACTCAGACCCACCCTCCCTGAATAAGAGATCACCAATTAGGGCCAGTGGGTCCCCAACCATCCCTTAGTCTGGACCACTGCTCCACTGAGCTGCTGCTTTAACGGGTGTGGAGAGGAGTTTGAAGAGAGGATGAAGGAGGAGAGCAGCTATAGGTAGGCCTCTCGCTGTCAGCTCTAGTCATAGGTAGCGTCGCATTCATGGCTCTTAATTATATGTGGGTTGTCAGCACTGGTAGGAAACCCGGCCAGTGAGCGAGGCTGAGCCACAGAGGAGTGTAGTTAGTGAGATTGGCGAGCGTGGACGAGACAGAGATGACAGGCAGGCTACCCGTTCTTCGATCCACCTCCCTCCCTACCCCCATCCGCCCACCCTGTTCTTGGCTTAAGTTGACTGGGAAGGTGAGGTGGAGGCTCGCTGGGTAATGATGGGGCTGTCTCGGTCAGTTACCGCTCGCCTTCAAAACATAAGAGCCAAAAAAGAGAAATCAGTGTAATGCATTGCTTTTTTTTTCCTCAACGATTTGTGGATACTTAGTCACGGCCACTGCACATCCAGTCTGGTTGTCTTCAGACAGGTCATGTACGGTCATCCTATAGATTATTGTCTGCTTTTATATGCTTTGTTGCTTCTTAAACACCTCAAGGTTATTTTTACTTTTCTTCTTTGCTTCATTCCAACTAATAAAATATTAAATCACATATGAGTAAGGTAATCATCTCCAAATAAGAACCAATAAACAAGTAACAGCAGTAAAACATTAAAAGAAACAGAACCTGAAAAGATGGACACCCATAATAAGCTTAGAAATATTACATTATTTTATGCAACAAAGGGGGAAATAAAACTTTTACCTGCACTTAAAGTTGTTGAATTTTTCTTTTTCTAAAGCAAAGTTAAAAAAAAATCATCTAAAAAAGCAGCAAATGTAATAAACAGGACATTCTGGCTGGGTGTCGAGGAAGTGAATTTATATCCAGGGTGATACACATCTCAGCTATTTGTCCGTCTATAAGTGGATAATGCAGATAGGAAATTGGAAGACACAGAAACCTTCACTGCATATATGTTCCTGTTCTTATGATATGTTTCTCTGTCTGAACCCCTCAAGGCAGCTCGAAAATGGTTCAAATGTTCCCAAAAACACACTGATGTCCATGTTCTCCATGTTGTCTTATATTATGTAAGCTCATAAAAAAGGCACATTTTGAAATGTTTCATTAACTTAAGCTGGAGCAGAGCTTAGTGGTATTATGTCAGAGGATGGTGCCTGGTTTTATGTATTGGGTTGTTCAGATTACACATCAACAGATGCCTTTTTTTGATTTTCTTCTTATTTCTATACAGTGTGACAGCGATGCTGGACCGAGCTTCAACAAAATACTTCGCAACTGGAAGAGAAGTAAGACACTCCAATCCTCCAGCAAAGCCAAACCACACTGATCCACACCAAAATTCAATGGGTTCTTCCTCAACCTATATTCCACTCCTGCAAGGTTCATGAAATGTGAAAGTATCAGGAGCAGGTTATGGTTTAAGAATAGTTATTTAATTGAAAAATTAAATAGATTATGCAACTATTGTCTCAATGTGTGACTAACTTGTTTGTAACCATTAATTATAGCATTCATTTAGCAAGCTGTTTGCCAACCACCATACCAAAAAATGCTTCTCTGTGGCGGTGTCAGAGTTAATGCTAAACGAGTACAAATATAAGAAACATGAGGAACCAAAGACAACAAGCAACTAAAAGTTCTGTGGGGAAACCCTTCAGAAAGAAAAACTAAATTTAGGTCCAGGTAAAAGTATTATACATCTATCATGACAGAAGGCCCATCAAATCAGCAATTAGTGGCTAGCTTTGTTATCAGACCAGCTTAGTTTGATGTTAAACACAAAGAAAATGGCAGACGTCACTACATATATAGATAAGAAAAGCTTCCCATCAATTTTTTAAAGGTTTTTTTAAGTGTGATGGGATTTGTTGAGCCTGAGTTTACAGTAACATCACGATAAACCATCAGCACAAGACTCAAGATACTATGATGATCCTGGAGGTTAGCTAAGCATTTAGCAAGTGCTGAAAGCTGTCTTTTACCACAAACTCATTGTTGAATGTAAATAAATGATTGAATAATTCTCAGCTATTTCGAAAAGTGTTTTATTTTCCCCATTCGGTACATTTGGTAGCTAGCCAGGCTAGCCTTTTGCCATGTTTCCATTTAGTATGTTAAGCTATCTCTCAGTTATGCTAATTCTATGAACATTTGATCCTTAAGAACATACTTGTTTAACTTTGTTGAGATAATGTCGGCTACACATAGGTAGGAAAAGAAAAAAAGACTGAAATATTCACTTTAACAAAATGTTCGAAAGTAACAAATGTAGACAACACTGGTGTTTGAATGTGATCTAACAAACAGTTGACCGTTTGCCTCAGGTTTAGTCAGAAAACACCAGTAGATCCTATTGAGAGTGACGAGCTCACTGATTCCACCTCAGAATAAATCTCAATCCTCTGCCCTCCAGCCCAAACAACTGGCCATCCCTGTACGGCCTTCAGGGGCTTGGTCCAAAAACAGGGGAGGGGGGGGAGGGGGGGGGGAGCACCTGCGACCACACTCTGTATGCTAACAGGCTAGCTCATAACACGTGCACACCATGCTAACCAGGGTCAACAGATAGACATGCAGGGAGGCTGTGTTTCAAGAGCAGGTCACTTTATTTGTCAAAATGGTTGTAATCATCATTTTCTAAAAAGGCTGCTTTCACCGCAGACAGCAGCCTCAAGCGTTTATCCATCAGGAGTCCAGCAAACACACCAGTCATACAGTTTTGTTTTTCTAAACAAATCAAGAATAAACATCCTGACACAGGCCACATCATTTTGACATCTTTGGCTTCAATAAATTTCAGCCTTACAAGAATAGAATAAAATAAACACATTTTTGGTTCAATGGGGGAAAAATGTGTGATTTAATCTATGTAGGCTAATCCATTAATTAAACTACGCCTGTATGTATTTCCGGTTAGTTGTTCGGGAAACAGCATTGGATACTGCCCCCGATAGTCAAATGAAAGGTGTTAGTGCCGGGTCATTACACTGCTAAACTAGTGTCACACAGATGTCTATTGGGGAGATGACATGTCCTTCACTTTCATTACACACCCATCCATGTATCTCTTGTCCTCTACGATAACCTAATTAAAATTCCATTACCAAACTTGAACGGTTGCTTCACCTGCCGACATTTCATACACGTTGTGTGTGTCTGTAAGTCATGTCATAGATTGTTTGAGTGACAGAGATAAACAGAAACACAAAAAGAGGAAGCGACAGCAGGAAAGATGAACAAAGACAGCAGCAGCAGATTCCACAACGAGTAGATCTATTTAAAAAGTGAATCTCCAAGAGATTCAAAAGGGGATAAAAATGTGATATGCCTGATGGTTCCACAGTGATGGAGGTTTTCAGTCCAAATCTAAGGCCCTTACACCTCAATTGTGAGACAGTAAAACGCACCAGTTTGGTTGCGTTCTGGCTTCTCGTTTGCGCAGTAACAGAGTTTTAGGTGCATAAAACCGCAAAGATTTGACAACGGCCTCCAGAGTGAAATTTTCTGATGAGTCCTGTCAGTGTAAAGTAGAACTGGAACATTTTGTCGACGATGACGTCTTTCACGTTATATTGCACTCGCGTGCTCAGACCCTCAGAAAGCGCAACAACAATGGCGGACTTCCGTGTCCTGTTTATGTTGCGGCATCTTTTTAATTTATTTGGTCTGTTGAAACGAAACCTGTTTCTGGTGGAGCATTAATGCCTTCACCGAAGACGCAGAGCTTACGAGTGCCACATAATTTGGCACGCAACGCTTCTGTTGTTGTGTTGTGTTTCACGATCTTAAGGCCCATTCATGATCAACGCAAATGACGGATACGCAGACGGACTTCTGCGTTGGTTACGTGCGTTTTCGAGGAAGATGGAGTAATACCACCAGTAACTGCGGTGGCAGTGTCGAGCAGAAACAAACCAGGGAAGAAGAAGAATGGGAGGGAAAAAATGCAGAAGAAGAATGAAAATGAAATGAAGACAAAAACTGTAGAATCTAGGCAAGCTTTTGAAATAAGGCAATGCTAGTGTTCAGGGCGTTTTGGGTTATTAGAAACATCTTTGTAGCGGCGCATTGCCGCCACCAACCGGTGTCTGAAACTGACGTGAAATCACCGGAGTTATATGAACTCAGCACTGTCCACTAGTGGAGGTCAACCATAGTAACATAAAAGACGCATGGAATTATGATGACGGCCTTGCATGAGAACATTTGAATTGGATGTCCTTAACATAATCCGTAAAGGAGTATAAATGGGCCTTTTCGAGGATGCAGCGCACACCAGGGTATCGTTGCAAAGTTTTACTTCCCATCAGAGTACTGTCATGCTAACTACATCGCTTCTGGTCCTATTATTAGAATCTAATTACTTTACCAAAAATAAAATGAGCCATTTACATGTACTTGCTGTGGTCCACATACATGGAAGCTGCTATATTTGTGCCACCAATTTGACTATGGTGTCTCTGAATAGACAAACAACTCTAGGCTATATGTGCAGTGAGAACCCTCTGAGCTTTACAACTGCAGTGGTTTGTTTGATAGGTGCTAGAGCACCGTTTGGGATAAGTAACGCCTTTGGAATGAGTAACGCCTTAAAAGGACCATAGAAGAAAACAGTAATAACTAGCTGTCATCACTGCGCCTGAGGCCACTGGAAACACATTCATGTGGAAGAATTTTGGCCACTGACGGCCACCGTCCACTCACAACTGTGCTTTACATTTAAAGTCATTGCTATGCCCAACTTTACCACTAGATGTCAGTAATTCTTACACACTGGACCTTTAAGCAACCACTGTCCAAACGTTAAGAACAAATCCTGCCATTTTTAGCAATTTGTGTGCATTTGTGAAAAAGTGATATACAGAATAATATTACAAAAGACAAATAAATAAGATAAACAAATATTAAATTTAAAATCATTAGTAAATTATATTTATATTTCCAGAGATTACGCAATTACACTCCACACATTTTTGAATAAATAGTTCATTTTAACATCACACTTCCTCAGTTGGTTGCTTTAATTATGACTTTTTATTTCATTTCTTTTCATGTTAGAAATTGCATGTTTAAATATGCAAATAACTGAATGTCTATCAAAATACACACTAATTTGCATAATTTCAAATATCAAGCTAAGTCAAATTAACAATTTGGAGTGTATCTGTTTGCATCTAGCCTTAAAAAGAAAAATAAGAAAAGAAAAAAAAGAAAGATCAACCAAACGCACTAATTGGAGAATTGGATCTCCTGGATGACCAATCTATTCTCTCAGATCTCCAGTTTTGTTCCAACTTAAGTTATATTGGTTTTAATGTTCTATCAAATAACTGCAGATTAAGTTAAAAGTTGGAACTCCCTCCGTATTTCTCCTGAAAATGGATTCCATGTGGAAGTTGATTAAAATTTGCAGCAACACACAAAAGAAACATCTTGTAGAAAACACACACAGTGCAGCTGTAGCTTGCAGTGCAGTTTTTGTTTAGGGAAATTTGACTAATGAACATGCATAATATATTTTATTTCCACTGAAACACCTCCGACATAAAGACAGCCTCCATGTTTTTGGCATGAGGCCCCAGGCGCGGATATTCATTGTTGTCATGTTTCCAATGAATTGAGATATAATTACTACTTATGATCCAGTAGATTACATAACTGATAACAAAAATGCTCATGTTATATGAAATGTTCAACACCAATTTCAAATCTTCTGCCTTAAAAAAACTCAAACTAAATTACTTTTCATTATCAGCAAGGTTTTATTAATAGGCTGGAGCTGAAATACATTTCCCTCATGGACAGTTTTGAATCAAATAATTCCATATTGTGCTCTATATTGGGCAGTGGGAAACTAAAATAGGCATTATCATGTTTGCAGGACCTGTTGAGAATGAGTCCACAGAGCTACAGTCATGAAAGAAATTTGTAGGTCACCCTGGTTTTCTCATTTTCTTGTTCATTTTAAAAGCCTGGTACAACTAAAGGTACATTTGTATGGACAAACATAATGATAACAAAAACAGCTCATAAGGTTTATGAGCTGATATCTAGTCATTTTCCATGGTTTTCTTGATAATAAGCAAGAGCATTGTATTGCCAAAAACAGCTTTTATACATTCAATGTTTTCTTTTCTGTCTGTTTTAGTCACACAATACACACAGGAATTAGTACTTGATAAAATGAAATGAAATATACTTTATTTATCCCTCTTAGAGGGAAATTATTGTTGAACAAGAATTATTGAACAAGAAATTGAAGAAAAACAAGGTGGTCTCATATTTTTTACGCATCTGTATATAGTCCTCCTCAGTGGGAGAAACTTGCAGTGTAATTGAAAACCAAAGCAATTTCGAAGCCAAAGTCTTCACGTAATTTTTGCTAGGGTTTAATTCTGGACACTGAAATGTAGAATGCACTGTGCACGTGCTTCTGTGGTGCACACTTTTGTGGGTAAGTGTTGTGACTCAAATGGAACACAGACGTTTTGCACTTACCGGTAGTCTCTCCAGCTCTCCAAAAATATCCGCCAAATAAACGTCTGCGAACTATAACATTAATCATTTGTAGCACCCATCCATCCATCCATCCATTTTCTGTACCGCTTAATCCATGCAGGGTCGCGGGTGGGCTGGAGCCTATCCCAGC
>JAOXYM010000019.1:17416888-17432701 GCA_028567055.1 Leptatherina wallacei
TGTGTGTGTGTGTGTGTGTGTGTGTGTGTGTGTGTGTGTGTGTGTGTGTGTGTGTGTGTGTGTGTGTGTGTGTTCGCCTTGTTAAGGCACAAGCGACAGGAATAAAGACTGATGTATGGCCCCTTAAGTGACATGGCCCCCACACGACAGAGAGAACGGCTTTAATGTCAGTGTGAAACGGATCGTCAGCCACTGGTCTGCTGGACGCTAGGCGCCTCTTGGCACCGTCCTGTCAGCGTGAAATGTCTGCGTTTATGTGTGTGTGTGCATGTACGCACACTTCCCTGCGTGACATGCTGTTGTGGTATGGCTGAGGAGTCATGCTGTGTTGCAGCATGTTATCTGGACAGGCCTCTTAAATATTTTAATGGTGCCACTTACAGAAGGAAGTCGCCTTGAGCGCCACAGCTCTGGTGCCCGGTGGCCCCCTATCCTGTCCTGCTGCTTTAGCTGCATCCTTAACACTCTTCTTTCAAGCACACCAGTCATCTCCCATTAAATAACCCTGAGATAAAATAAGAAACAAAAAAAAAAAAGAAGTGTCAACAGCAGGAGTTCTTAAACTTCACAACCCCAGGATGCAAATAAGAAAAATCCTACTTTTTTCAAGCTGCGACTTGGTTCTAAAGTAAACATCTTCTTACTCCTTTCAGATTATGATAGACATGCCAGGCCTTTTTTTGGCCCCGATGATTAAATATTAAGAAAAATCTGCCACCTTAAACCAATTAGCCACGGAATTTAACAAGTATCTTTTCTTTTACGATGCAGATACTCAAACATCCAGCTAATTACTGCGTCTGTAGTCAACAGAAAGCACCAGGCATCCTGTTTTCAACAAAAACTATATCCACCAACAACATGAGAACCAGAGAACATTTTCAGCTGACATTTTCCTGCTAATATTCTACTTTAAAATGCATTCAGTAAGTAAAATGTTAAGTTGCCTGAAGGTTGTGGGCCAGAAGAGAGCTGTGCAAACCTACGAGCTGTGTGGTTATTGGAGTTAAAGGAAGGCCTGAAGAATATAAAGATGTCTCTGGAGAATCATGACATCAGAGATGTTCGCAGTATTTACAGAGAATAGAAGGAAAGGATGGATTTAAATTTGTGCAACCCACTGTGCAATATTCTTATTTCTTAGTTTAACTTACTGACATTATTACCCAAAGGGTTAAACTCTTTTAAATAGAAACTGTTGCAGTTTTTTTTTTTTTCACGTCTAAAAGTTTTTGCCCCAAACTGACCAGTCAAGTAGTGCTGTTTTATTTTATATGAATATCTCAGCTAAATAATGCACCATTTAAAGGAAGAGCAGGTAGAAGAGAACCCAGGTTTGAGCTTCACGTGTTGGGTGGGGGGGGGTGTTAGCAGGAGAGCTTCCTCTCCTCTGATGCACGACTGAGCTTCGGCTCCATGGCTGTAGGCCATGAATAGCAAGGATCTGATTCTTGAAGGGGAGGAAGTCTGCAGTCTTCATGCCTTGTTTGGCATCGCCCACTCTTGCCGCACAATAACTTCATTTGCCCCGAAGATGCTTCTGTGTGTTTCTGCGTGTGTGTGTGTGTGTGTGTGCGCGCGCGGTGTCGCACAATGTACAAGTGCTAAAGATGGTCCCTTCCCGTGGGACCAGCACGTCCATGCACAGACGATGACTGAGAAACGCACAAAAAGCTGCCCAAGTTTGAAACGGCTTCATTAGATTTGCAAGCTAGAGTTGTAGTCATCTTAGAGCGGAGTAAACAAACAGCCCGTTCCGTATGGCATCTGTGCTAAGTCGCCAGTCATGAAGAGACACGGCTTACCCCCTCAGGTTACATATTATTCCTATCCACATCACAGACACACATGCAGGCAAGCCAGGTTTCAGACTACCTCACGCACCCACAGATATATAGGTTAATGAACCTGCTGCGTCCCCTTTAGGTCTGAAGCATCCATATAAAAAGTACTGACAATTATATACTTGAAAGCAAAATATGCGGAATATTTCCATAGCAGCTTAGAGTCCAAAAGAACATTTTCTCCTCGTCTTCAAGGAAGCTTCATTAGTGATTCATGTAATGCATTCATCTGTCATGTGAAGACAAGTGTGTTTACACAGAAATCTTTACCATAATGCATACATTAGCATATATAATGGCCTCATTTGCATAATGGGTTCTGTTTGGGAAATTTCGTCTTTCAGGATCTCAACCTCTACCTGCAAGACAAGGTCTACCTGGCTGGCAACCAGTTCACCATAGCTGATGCTTTCATGTACTATGGACTCCATCCACTTGTAGTAAGTGACCTTCCTCCTCCTCCTCCTCCTTCTTCTTCACTGCACCTTTTAGTCGCTCTTTACTCATGTGGGTCAGCACTTCTGCTGCTTCCTTTTTTAAATATGGGGGTTGATGACAATTCAACAAAACTTTGGATGTGATTGATTTACTGTGTCTGGGTGCGTTCTCATCCATCCATCCATCCATCCCTTCCTCCATCCTTTTCCCTTCCTATCAGCGCTCACTTTAGTCAAACCACAGCTCTAATTATCAATTTGTTATAGTATATAAGACACAATTAGACCAGTCATCTGGCCAAAGGGCATCGAGAGCAAGCTGGCAATAAACACACGGATTATAAACACATTCTCAGTTCTCTTCAAACAGATAAAGTGATGTGGCATAAAGTGATGTCTTTAGCCTCGGACCAGGGACAAGTAAGTTTGTTCCGCCTTATAGGATAAAAGAAGAGTGAGTTCAGAGATGGGAGAGGCAGAATGAGATAGAGGGAGGGGAGAGATCACATGTTGAGAGATGTCAGTGGTTGTGGCGGAGATGGAAGTTTGCCCCCCGCCACCAGGCAGAGGAGCGTCACTTTGGTTTGCAATCAGTGTGGTTTTTAACCTCAGGGACAGCAGGTCAGCGAGCCCAACCCTCGGCCACAGCCTGCGCCGATGTTCAATTCATGGAAAACAACTTTACACAAACATTAAACCTGACTGACGCTCCAATGCTTTTAGGCTCGGTTGTTGTGTGTGTGTGTGTGTGTGTGTGAGGAGGGATTTCCATATTTCATTTAATGAGATAATGAAAAAGCAAACGCCTCATTAGATTTAATTTGCGAAGACATCTCAGTGAGTGATTATAAACACAGTGCAGTTGAATTTGACGCCACATGCATTGTACGAAACTGGTGGAAGATTTCCACCTGACGCAAACTTTTATGTCGTTTTCAGATGTTACAATGAATAATCAGCTTCTGGTAGGCGTTTGTGCTGCTGCTGTTATCTAAAGCATTGATCTTTTTTTTGTATACCAGCTAATACTTTCACGCTTTAGAAGCTTGAAGTGGAGCAAATTCTCAAAAGAGCCAAATTAACTCAGTAATGGCAGCTATTTCTGGTTTTAGTTTGGTTTTTCCCCCTAATCAGGAGATTTTATTCATCTGTTGTTTTTTTTGTTGTTGTTTATTTTTTATGTGGGATTTAGGGCCCAGGTCCATAAAAAAAAACCTGAAATTTACAAGAAAACTGTTATAATAGCTTATATGAAATTATAATCTTGTAACAGCAATAAATACTGTGTTTGCTTTTATAATTGAATATAAACCCGTGAAGTTCCTTGTTGGGAACTGGTGGTTTAAGTTTATTTATTTTACACAAAAATTGCCTTTTAAGACAGAAACTAATAATCTGCTCAGTTCGGATTAAATAAAAGAACCTGAGCAGGTCATTGTTTAAGTGTATGGGTTTCTTTTTTGATGAGCTATTCTGTCTTCCCACCCTCCTCCCTTAGGTGGACTTATCCATCCAGGAAAAGGAGCAGTACGCGAATGTTGCGCGATGGTTTGACCACATCCAGCACTGCCCCGGAGTCCGACACCACCTCCCACCACTAGTTATACTCAGGAACAGAATTTACACCAGCAGAAACCACTGAGACCTTTAAAAAAAAAAAAAAACATCAACCTCCTTCCCCAAACCTGCCCATCCTATCTCCTCAGACCGTCAATCTCTTTAATCCAAGATTGTGTTACATCTGCATACAATCTTCTCTTCTTCCTGGTTTTGGATCATTATTTCTACCCTGATGATGACTTGGAAACAATTAGTTCAGTTCATGTTCCTGCAATAAAATCACATATTTTACTAATAACATTAACCAACAGCATCAGTTTTTAGAAAAGGAGGAAAAACAACATCTTAACCTCTGACATGTCAACACTATTTATGAGAATTATGGCATCTTTACCTGTATTTGCTGTCAAGGGGAGCGGCGATGAAACGGTCGCGTTGTTTAGTTTTTTTAATGCAAATATTTGTTGCCTGTTTATAAAGGGAAGGCTGTACAGGTGTAGTGCTGCTTGCCTTGTTCTGAGGTGCTTCTATTTATAAATAAGTGTTAATTTGAGCCTTGAACGTGTAATTTAACAGACGATGTAACTGGGAGTGTGTTCTGTTAATCCAGCATCGTTTTATCTTCATTCTTTTATCATTTTGTCTGGATGTGGCAGTTCAGCCGTTTGACTGGACAGTGTAGTTTCTCTGTTTAAGCACGCGTGTGTGTGTGTGTGTGTGTGTGAGTATATTTGCTCATTCCCGATTACATCCCCATTCTCCGTTCCACTTCCTCACCACCAGTTGTGTGGGCAGCAGCGAGCAGTTGAACGTCAGCCCCAGAGTCAGAGATCAGAGTGAGGCTCCAATCAGTCCCACTACCACCACTGTTGATGCTGCAGGCCAGAGAGAGGGCAGCGGGCTCACCAGCTGCCACACAGATCCAGCCAGCCAAGGCCAGAAACCCGGGCCCCTGGGCGACAGTCAGCCACTGTGTGTCATTTCAACCCTCACGTTCCCACGGGGCTGCTGGAGAGAGAAGGACGAATGGAGGCAGTGAGCGAGCGAGCGAGTGAGGGAGAGAGGGAGGAATTGAAGTGATGGAGGCCGCACAGGAAAAAAAGAGCACCCAGGGGCCGAGGGATCTTTTTTGTGACATGTGAACAATGATCTCTGCCTCCGAAAGCCCGACTGCTGCTGGCTGGATGTTGGCTATTAGGAGCATTAACACGCCAAGTCATGGTGGCAGAACGTGTGGGTTAAAGGTAAATAAATGAAAATGGGGGAGGATTAAAGGGAATAACTGATAGTCTTCAACCATTTTCCACCCGTCACTTCATTTCTGTTGTAACTTTTCAGCACATTTCCGGCCATGTTTTCTTTTTTAACTCCTCCCCACTAACAGGCTTTACATATTCAGTCTCTGGCTTAAAACTTGTTGGTTTGTGTTTGTTGGATGTAAGCATGGATGCTTATCCTGTGCCAATAAATCAAAGCGATGCAGAGCCCGTGACCCCTGACTCTTCCCTGCCGATTATTCACTGTGTACTTTTGGTATTCTCCAAGTATTTATTTTGCGTAATAAAAAAAAAAAAAGCAGCCAGAAGACAGAACTATTCTGTGAAGTTCTGTAAGACGGCTCGCTGTGTTTGTGGGAAGTGTTACAAAGTAGATGTGAAGGATAAAAACAGCTCGCAGTCATTTGAGCGAGCCTTGTGACTAGCTGGGGCAGTTTATGCTGTGGTCTCACATTAAAGGCGGCCTTGTCCTCCCGGTTATGTTAACACTCCACTGGAATTCTGTTTATCGGTTTCACTTCGTTTTTTTTTTTAGGTGTAAATAATTAAGTTTTTGCCCATAAAAAGTTGCATCTGGACAAATAGTTTTAGATACGCTTTGTTTGCGATGAGGCCTTAGCTACAAAGCGTGGTAGATAAATGTGGATACCAGCATTTTGCTAGATGTAACAACAAAAAAATTATGCCTATTAGACAGGATTAGATTTTTAATCTGGCAGTACGAAGTTAAGTGTAAGAGCCTGATTAAGATTATGAGTTATTTTAATTTTAAACCAGCCCCTGATTGTTATTGATTCAAGATGTGAACAGAAGAATAAGAATATCTCTAATAAAAAAAGACCTGCACTTATATAAATGTTTGTTATAGTCTGACAAAAATGACTTTTTTGTCTTTATTGGTTCATTTCAGGATTATTTCTATAATTTCAATTCATAAAGTTAAAGTCTGGAAGCACTTTTACAGACGGTCTGATTCAATAGTTGATTTTAGTTCAGTTATAATCCAGTTAAAACAAATATATGAGCCACATTAGTCCAATTCATAATAACCGTTCATATAAAAAATGACTTGGCTAAGGAAAACCAACAGATTGCATCAAATCTGCTCTTTGATTCCACCATCCTGAGCATGCACGGGGGGGGCAGGTGATGGTGGAAAGGAACAAAACTCTCTTTAAACATGAAGAAAAATCCCCCTGCAGATCCAGGTTCGGGAAGGGAGGCCATCGGGAGAAAAAAGAGGGGTCGATAAGCACCATAACTCTTAACCAGAGATACCTGCTGAGACAGTAATGTTATATATTTATACATGGAGGGAAATGCATCATAAGATGTCCCCCTGCAGCCCAACCCAATGGCAGCTTATCTAAAGTGATGGGTAAAGATCACCAAAGCCACTAAGCTCTATTAAAAAGGAAAGTTTTATGGCTAATCTTAAAGGTAGAGAAGGTGTCTGCTTCCTGAAGCCCAACTGGGAGCTGCTTCTACTTTAAGAACCTCTAGAAAATCACCAGTGAACCTGCAGTCTGACAGTTGATGCAAAAGGCAGCTTGGTCATGAAGCGCTTTATATTCTAGATAGAAGAATTTTAAGTTCTCTTACAGATTTAACAGGGAGCTGATAAAGAGAAGCTAAACTGGAGAAGTGTGATCTCTGGCTAATTCTCATCAGAACCCTCACTGCAGCATTATGAGACCAAAGAGCAAAACTTACATTTCTTACTCTTTGCTCATGTTTCAGAAAATTTGTCCTCATCTCAACATAAATCAACTATCTTTATATCTTGAGATAAAGACTGTTTTCTTGTTGTTACCTTAAGATTTGTTTTCTCAAGGTAATGGAAGAACTATTCTAAAATGTACAATAAAACAAATTAGACTTTGTTTAGAGTTTAGAGAAGCCATTACAGGAAGTGAACCAAATAACACATGTAGGCCTTAATTTACTGGCACAGATTCTTCCAAATGTGTCAATAAACCATGCAATTAGGTGCTAACATGCTAACCGCTAATTTTTTTAGCCTTGATCTTCTTTTGATCTCAAAATAACTTTTATTAAGTTACAGTAAAAGGTCATCGTCAGGAAAGAAAAAGGCAGATTACTGGAGGTAATAAGATCAATGAACTTGTTATCATGTGATTTCCAGATAACAGAATAATTAACTTGTGATCGTCAGATAACCGTATCAAAATAAATAATCGCAGGTCGCTCTTGGCTTCCGTAGTAAAACGATGCTTCCAGCTCAGACTAATCATCGATGTACATTCAAGAAACTTTTCTCATTTCTTCTTGCTTCTTTGGAGATGCTTATGGCACAATCTCAGAATACTTTGATGGTTATGTTCACGCAGTCTGGTTCCTCCTTCATCAAACCTAGACGGACTCAAAGCGAGACCGAGTCATGGGGCCACAGTAGGGAATCAGGACAGAGTTATTAATTAAGGATGACCTTCACGCCAGCATCTGAAGGCCAAAGGAATGACACTCCACAGGGGTGGCCCACCGTTGAGGCCGTGGTTCAGCACATTTAAGTCCCACCACCGATGCCAACTGAGGCCCAGCTGAGCCAGCAGCCAAATGAAGGGCAATTTAGCTTGCTGCATAGTGAGGAAGGGGTTAAGGGTCAGTAAAGTAGGATTATCATCATCAGAATGAGCTGAGTTCACCAAGCTGGAGCAGAGATGGGCCCGCCACCAACCTCTGTGTCTGTTCAGACATAGAAAATAAAAAAAATGGGGGGAAAAAACAAAAAAAACTTTGGTGCACAGTGTGAAATGCTAAAGAGATTTAAAAAAACTTGAATATAAAATATGTAATTTTCATTCAAAACAAACACATATCAGGCTGGGAGACATTAGCTGTTAGTTTACTTTATCACAATTGTGTCAGTTTACCAACAGAGTGCTGCAAAGGTTGGAGAATTAGCTAAGCTAAGCTAAGCTAACGCTACTAATGGGTCATGTCATGAAGAGCACATTGTTTCCCATCTAAAACAACTCAAACCTAAAGAAAATTAATACAAGTATAAGCAAGAGGTTTATTACAGATTTGTGTACAATGTCACTTCTGTTTTATACATTCAGATTATATCACTATAGCCTACTTTTTCAACCTCAGATTATCCATGTAGTAACAAGGACCTGGTCGCTACTTCTTCCAGGGAGCTTCATGTTTGTAAGTGTGATGGGGTTCAAAAACCTACAATATAGCTCCCACTTAAACTACAGTGAATTTTTAAGGTTTGAAAAATGTGCCCTTGTCATGGCTCCCTTCTGAGTAGCTTTTAGCTTAGCTCTTCTGTCAGGAAACATTCAGATTCTCCAAACTGAGAGTGATCTGACCACCTTCTGCTGAAGATACGGTTGCATGCACAGAAGTTTTCATCCATTTTAAAAGTCTGTTTTTCAGTCTGACTATGCAATGATTTTGAGTTTGTCATACAAACATACTCATTGACTACTCATTAATACGACATGCAAATCCAAATATTAAATTATATTTAGAAATAATCTACACCATGTCTTGCAGGTGATAATATACAGGTTTTGGGGCAACGCATGAAACCATCCATAGGCTGTATTTTTTCAGGGAAAGCCTTGCTTTGTTGCAACCAAACCAGTTCATTATGCAGCAAAAAATAAATAAAAATCCTTAGGAGTAGCTAATCAGCAACCAACCTGCTAAGAGATCCTGGATTGCTGCAAACAATCTAACAGTAATATAAAATATGATTTATTAATATAAATTATCTAAATTACTTTGTTTGGAGTGCAAAGTGATGACAGCAAAACGGATGTATTAATGGTACACAATTACCAAGGAAAAGAAACTAAATGTAATTAGTTTGCTGTGGCTGTTTTGTCTCGCTGGGATTCCATCGCAGCTTTAAATTAGTTTGACACAAACAGCACCTAAGCATTTTATAGGACCATATAACACCCTATGCCGTGCAAACGGGCTGCAAGTGTGTCGGAGCATGACCATGATGTGTTGATGGTTCTGGCTTTCAGTAGCGTAAAGCTAATTCAATTCCCCGCTGTTTAGATGTGAGGTGGATTCACAGCTTCATCAGGATCAATAACAAGACTTGAGTTTCCCCCCAAAAGCATTGAGGCGGTGCAGTCGGTGGCCGACACTGAGACAAAAGCTGCAGGATTCTTCCTGGTGTCATTTAGGTTTTACCCCCTCATCATCTCCCAACACCTTTGTCAAGTTAAGTTTACTAACCAGATAAGATGGACAACCCCCCCCCTCCACCTACGCAACAGTCACTCAGCCACCAACATCCTTCATTAATTCTTATTAACAACGTCAGGCTGAGGGAGAGGCATCAGCCGAGACATCTGCTAAGAACAAGGCCGGCCGGCTCTCGCTGACTGATTCAGTGGAACAATCAACACCGCGTGGTGGTGAGGGGAGCGTTAGCATGTCGTAAGCTCTTTTGACAGGACTTATCGACCACGCTTCATCATGCTCTTACACGTTGTGACAGTTGTACCATGCGCCCATAAAGATGGCATCTGATTGTCCATTGCAATTATACGAGTGTATGAGCAAGGATGCAGCAATGAAGGGCACAGAGGGAAGGGAAGGGGGGCATGTGTTTTTCACAGCACGTTCTTCGTTAAACTTATATCTGTAGACGTGAAGGAGAGAAATGTGTCTTAACCTCTCAAGGAGTGAGGATGTACACGTTCACATCCACACCGCTGCTGTTGAAACTAGAGATAGTCCCATCTGTCTGCCGTATAGAAGCAGTCCCATCATTTATACACCACTCTCGTTCCTCTTTTCATCTATTTTCTGCTGTTGCTTTGTTTATTATTTGAGTCAAAAATAGTGATTGATTGAGTATGAAGTGAAGCAAATCTTTCAAAAGATAATATTTTCCGTCCCGGTTTTGGATAGCGGGTAATAGGTCAAATACGAAAAACAAGGAGTGACTCTGACCCCGGTTATGCATGCACAATAAAAAGTTGCCAGAAAAGTCTTTCCAAAGGCCACAAACAGGACACGTGGAAGTGAATAATGTTTCCTTTGGTTACCATGCGCCTGTGTGCTCATGTCATGGCTGACAAATGGTCTTAGCTGGAGCATGTGATCTGAGAATATATACAGTGGCAAAGAGACTTCCCACTTCTATGTCCTCACTCAAACTTTTTATCAACAAGGACAGCTCCTTCAGTTAAAATGGAGCTTTATTACATGATAGAAAGTAGATGAAAGAAACGGCATTTATCTATAACTACCTTTCTGGGGAAAACTTTGATGAATCAGAGCTCTTTAAGTGTCAGCGACTAGGACCTGCCATAGTTTACTATCATCACACCGAAAACCGACCTGCGCCTGCAAGGGATTGATCAGAAGTTTTGTGTTTTGGCTACGAATGGATAACTTAGAACCGAAATGTTCAGGCTTAAACACTAAGAGGTGTGACTGGTCAACACGAAGCACGTGTTTTTATCTACTGGGTCTCAAGTAGAAAACAAAGCAAGCTACAATGGTTTCTCTGGTTGCCCCTTCCTCTTTTTTTTATCAGTAATAACACTGTCACAACCAATATAATCACACTTTGAAGTAGATAATTAAACACAACCCGATCACCTTCAAATCATCCATCTGCTGATATCAGCTGTTAAAACCTGAAGCTGAGCTTTGTTTGCTGCTTTTTTCAAGGGAATCTTTTAGTCATAAACTAAAAGAAATGATGTCTGAAGCTAAAAACACAAGACTGGTTGCTTTATTTTGTGTAACCTTATGGGTATACTAGCTAAAAAAAAAAGAATATAGCTTTGTGTATGAATTCAGGCCAGCAGAACTTCACTTGCTCTTTTTATTCCTTTTTCATGTCTCTCTCTATGGAGAAAAAGCCTCTCTTTTGGTTGCGTAAGGATCCCAGGTGTACGGAGAGATCAGAGTTTTACGAGATGCAACCACTCAGCTCATCAATCAGAGAGATGGGTGGCTGACTCGGCACCTAGGTGCTAAACTACACATGTGTGACCCGGGGCAAGGAGATTGCACAAGCCTGCACCTTAACCCCTCTCTGTCTTCCACACACACACACACACACACACACACACAGATGACTCTTGTTGAATTAGCCGCCTCGGTTGCTCCTCGCCCCCTTTCTGCAGATCTACCTCAGCTGCAGCTTTTTCTTCTTTTTTTCTGTCAGCGTGCGTGTATGTGTGTGTTGTCATGCACCCATTCATGAGGGGGTGGGGGGGTTACAGTTTTGGCCCTGGGGGGGTAAGAGGTGAATTAAGGGTAGAGAGAAGCGACGGGACGGGGATGGACCCGCTCGGCTGAATGAGTTTAGAAAACTGGCCTGTAGCAGTCGTTGGAAATATTCACAGATACGCAAAGTTGTTCCAGTTTCAAATGTTTTAGCCGTCTAATTTAGATTTAAAGATTTTCATTGTGTGGCCCCCCATCACAATCCTTCTTCCTTTATTCAAATGTTCCATAAATTAGCCATACATTTACTCCCCCCCACCTCTCTCTCTCACGGCTCCATCTAACCCACAGGTCATGCCACTTAACTTCAGCCAGCCCCCCTGCTGTAATAGGTTCTGATAGAAAAGCTCCGGGGAAGTTGACTTCTCACTGAGAAGTGATACTAAAAGTAATTGCAGTTGAAACCCTGTGACAAGGGAGTGTGCTTTGGAAAAAATAGGGGGGAAAAATGGAGAGTGCAACACAGGGAGGATGGCATTTGAAATCAGCAAAGAGGATCGTTGCGAAGGGAGGGGGCTTAGAGACCGGTGCCCTCGGCCTTTCGCTGTAATTTGACCTCCATGGGGGGAAAAAAAAACCCACCAACAATCTCCTAATTTGCATATTTCTTTTACTCATCTGCATACATCACCGTCTTTTAAAAAAAAATAATAACAGCATGGTTTTAATTTGAGGTGACAAATTTATTTAAACCTGGAGTTAATCCAGGGTGCTCTTTTTCTTCCTGGTGCATCTCATTTCCTCCATGATTAAAAAACATTTCATAGAACATAAACAAGGTTTCATATCATTAACTTTGAATATGAGTGGTTACCTTAATGACCCCACACCCTCGGTTTATTATTCCTGTGTGCAAACCAGCTAGTTGTTTTTAATGAGGACACGGATGTGGCTTGTGTGCGTGTGTGTTGGTTACGGCTGACACAGAAAAATGACCTGGCGCAATATTTTCCCCGTAAAAACAAAAGATTTTATTCAAAACAGAGAGGAAAAGGCCATCTGCAGACAATTTAAGACTGCTCTAAAGTTCCAGTAATCTAAATGTAAACTCTCCCTCCAGAATCACCGGTTTCCCCTGGGCAGGGATTAATTCAAGACACAAAAGTACTTTTCTTCCACAGCTCCTCAGTTTCCATTTAACAGATCAATCTAATCACCATTAATAGTCTAATTTCTTCTCCAGCTTTACACGTCCACTTCTTGAGCACGACACAATGAAACACATACAACCTTAATAGTCCTTGACCGTTTTATTCAAATGGGATTCATTTTTTTTTCCCACATCATCCTCTCTGTGCTTTGTCTTTTACTAATGTTTCCAGCTACGGCTCATTCAATAGAAAAGAAAAAGCCAGCGAGTATGAGTAACTTGAAGGATATTCAGAACACAAAGGTTCAAACAGGGCAGGAACAAAACTGTTTCAGTGTCTCCTCGGCTACCATTATGCACCATCCCAAGGTCAAAAACATGGGAAAACACTGTGCTTTGTTAGATTATACTAAAATACTGTGAATTTTACTCTGCGTTGTAGGAGTGGGAATCACAATTCTGCTACTACACGGTTTTTATCTAATTTGAATACTAGTATTCAATATCATAAACACAATCTTCTCATATGAAATCACAAAAAACAACTTAAATATCAAAATATACTACGCTTATATAGGCTATACACTTAATATATACACTTCACAACTTTTTTTCGGGATGCTGCGATTCGCTTTATGGCACAACTAGATGATCTATTCATCAAGGAAATCCAAAAGGACAATATTGGAGGAAGCAAGGACAAGAGAGAGAAAGAGGACATAGCAAATGAGTCAACATCGGATTAGCTTTTACTGGCTGGAAAGAGCTCAGAGTGCAGGTAGGAGGCAAGATGGATGCCATATTAGTGTCATTAAGTGGGCATTTCACTGAGAACATCCACCAAAGTTCAGCAGAATATAATGTAAACCTTAGTCCTACATAGAGTATCAAATCAAATATTTCTAGAACTTAATTATGAACCAAATCATTACAGTCTCTCCATAACCACACCTTTGGATGTCGGCATTACAGACATTTTGGTTGCTAGAACAAAGTAAATGGAAATAAATCAGATGCTCTGTAAGCACCCCTCGTGTTTGATTACTGTATCAGTGCCCATGAATCTGTGGTGCTCATCTACAGCACAACAAATTCCATCAAACTTCAAAAACCTTCACTTTCAACAAAACTGGTTGGAATCATGTCTTTAGCTGCCTATCATCTACACATCTATCATCAAACTCAAACTTTGTCTGGTGACGAAGCTAGCTAACGACAGCTGATTTATGGATGGACCTTCTGTTGGATGCTTTGCTTTCCAATGACTGAACATAGTCGTGCTAGACTTACAGTATGCTAGCTTTACCTTCATTTTTGTTTATTTTCTTGAAGGGGTCCCACAGAACTTTTTCCTAATTGTTCTTTTTGGTTCTGCATGTTTATTATTTTTGTACTAGATTAGCATCAAATCTCACAGTGCCACACACTTTGTACCAGAGGCTAGCAATATTGAAGCGCTCTCTTGTTGACGGGCAGACAGCTTGCTAAGTTGGCACTCTTGTGGTAACACATTTCTACCCATGGTGGTTAAAACAAGACAGCTGCATATTGAAACAGCAGTGGCAGAAACTATTCAATTTCGTACGATCAAATGACAATTCAAACATTCGAAAATTATTACCCATCCCTACTGCTAATTTATTTTACAGCGTGACGTTCTGTTGGGAAAACCTGACTCATTGCATTCACATGGATATTACTTAGAGACTTCTCACCTATCTAGACAACCAGTCAGACGCTCCCCAACATGACAACAGAACACCCCTACAGTAGCAGCCTCGCCCATTAAAGCAACACTGGGCTCTAAAACCAACCTATAAAGGGCTGAGAGACCGCTTTATGATAGAATTGATGCCTCTATGAGAAGCAAACCAAATCCACAAAGATCCCACTTCATCATTCACAAGGGAAGAGAAGTAAACCTTATACATTGTCTTGGTTATCAGGCCAAAATCCTGTCAATTAACCCGTCTTCTACACTTCTCTCAGATTTTTTAAAAGAACGCCGCTTCTCATTATCCACATTTCCATAGAAATAGAGACTAACTTCACAAACACGGAGCTATACGTGAGCTGAATGAGAGAGCAGCCGCTTTAAACAACTTATCTTAATTATGAAGCAGAGACACACACTTGTCTTACACTTTTTGTGTGCGTGTGTTAGAAGGCTGGTTTCACTGCTGACTGCTTTTAGAGTGGACTTAGGGCATGAAGCCGCAATCTGGCAGGGACAGTCTCCCACCAACACACACACATAAAGGGACACACAGCGAGACATGCCAACAGTGCTCCTGAATGAGAATACTCAAGATGACTGCTCTTCCTCTGCCTTGCTTTCTTTCTCCATCACACACACATGATACAGACAGATGTACACATGACATCCCACAGAGAGACAGGCCTGTGTCATTAAGATGTAGTTTAGTTGGGCTTCTTAAAAAAAACACTGCGATTTAAAACACCGTTATATGCAATAATCCTTAAATTATTTTGCTGCCGTCGCTTCCATTTGTCAAGTTTTGTCAGTCGTCATTGATCCTCTGAAGGAGTGAAAACATCTTTAACCCACATGTTGCAATTATTTGCCAAAATGTACGCAAACACAAAGGGAAGAAAAATGATGACTTGTAGGGAATGTAATCAAACGCCAAATGTGTTAGTTAAACACATTTTCCTGAGTCGTTACTGGACCAAATCAGAGGATGCAGATATTATTGCGAGTCAGGCAAACATCCTGTTAATCAAATTTCATGTAACGTGTAAAAATATCGGATAGTCGAACCTCGGATTGAGGAGGAGCAGTGTGGTTTTCGTCCTGGTTGTGGAACAGTGGACCAGCTCTGCAACCTTTTCAGGGTCTTGGAGGGATCATAGTTTGCCCAACTAGTCTACATGTGTTTTGTGAACTTGGAAAAGGCATTCAACCATGTCCCTTGGGGTGTCCTGTAGGGGATACACTGGGAGTATGTAGTACCGGACCCCCCTGTACGAGCTGTCCGTTCCCTGTACAACCAATACCAGATCTTGGTCCGAACTTGAACTTGGCTCCACCAAAGCTGCCCTTTGTCACTGATTCTTTTCAAAACTTTGATGGGCAGAATTTCTAGGTGCAGTTGAGGTTTTATGGGGATCTGGTTTGGTGGCCTCAGGATTGGGTCTCTGCTTTTTGCAGATGATGTGGTCCTGCTGGCTTCATCCAACTGGGGAGATCACTGGAGCGATTTGCAGCCGAGTGTGAAACGGCTGGGATGAGAATCCATCCATTCATCCATTTTCTGTACCGCTTAATCAGGGTCGCGGGTGGGCTGGAGCCTATCCCAGCAAGTATCAGGCGAGAGGCAGGGTACACCCTGGACAGGTCGCCA